>NJDC01002743.1:141317-157953 GCA_002245475.1 Calephelis virginiensis | reverse complement strand
TTTTAATTATAACGTCCACATTCCTGCCTACGCTTGTCATTAGTTTTATAAAGACAATGTTACATGGAAATAAATAGAAGCTTGGCATTTTTAATGTTGTGAGATATCCTAGTCTCCTGGTAGAAACAGTGACCTGTAATAGTTTATGTTACCAGAGTATCGCTGTCTCTCTTACTTATTTCTGTCGCCTTCCATGGTTCAGTCCGGAGTTAAATATAGCCGGTAAACTAGCGCTATAGGCCCATTATCCCAGCCACAGATAAGTGACACATCTATAACATCTATGGTGATTATAGGTCATAGTTGTCTCTTACTATAAAACAGTACTCTCTTACTATAAAACAGTGTACTTATTCGTTGATTTCTCACATAAAAATTGAATATTGATTTAAGATCTCTAGAATAGGTTGTAATTGAGTAGTCAACTGCCAAGAAGAGGCTGTCAAATACATGACACGCTTTAAAAGGCTTCAACATTTTATAAGATAAAAGGTCGTATTGCTAAATAAGAAAAATGTTGTCTTTTGTATTAGACAAAGTTTAATTATTGATCACAAGCTGTCTGGGCAAACTTCGTACTGTCAACTCCATGAATTTTTACCTTAGTTTTTCAAATATTTCAATAGTCATACTATTCGAGGTTATGAATTCAAAAATATGTAAATAAATGTTGTAGTCCAATATATATTTAGACTTCTACCCCGTTGCATAGATTTTTTTTTATAGATTTGGTGAAAAGTAACCTTTAAGCTTCCTAGGAATATAAAGTACTTTCTTGGTTAATTTTGATACGATCGGTACGTAGAGGCTGGATACAAAGAGACAGGCAGATAAACGTTCCAAAAATGCTAAAAATCTGGTATGCTACCCATTCTTAGTAACATGGATCTACTTTTAATCAACTCAAAAAAGATAGGAGGTTCTCAACTCAATTTTAATATGTTTTTTTGCATGTTTATTACTCGATTACTCGGCCAATATCTAATCGATATTGATAGTTCTTTTTAAGGAAATCTTCCTTGAAAAGAACTATCAAAATGAATTGGTCATGATTCCTAGGTAGCTCCTGAGTGCTAGTATGACGACTAGTATTTTTAGTTATACTTAATAGTGCATGCGACATATTGACGTACGTTTTTTAAAAAAATTATGCGTTAGTAACTCAAAAACTACTAGTAGCGTCTTGATAAAATTATGTGGGACCATTTGGGAATTATTTACTATCTTTCGATAAAAAAAAAATCCAATCGTGACGTTGCTACTCAATGAAATTGTTGGAGTCTGTTTTACAGTTTTACTGTACTTAGCTATTTCTAAATACTTCAATGTAGGGAATACACTCTTTCGCGGTTATACTAAAAAGAATTGATTAAAAGATATTTTAAAATCTATCCAGCAATTTTTAATTAGTAAGCGGCGTAACAAACCCAACCTTATTTCATAGATAATATCGAATAAATTGCAAAAACGACTAAAATTGTGAAAAACAAACAACAGAGATATTTAAAGATTTTTAATAAAAATATGGAAAGAAAAAACAAAAAAACACATGTTACGTACTACATTAAAATAAAACATATATGTTGGAATTTTAACGTGAAATAAGCCACGGGCAACACCCTCTATTCACTTACGTTACATATTCTTAAATATTTGTTAGATATTAATATAGTTTAATTCTAAGGTTCTGAGAAATATAACCATATTGTTATTGTAGAATGCATTTGTTTCTACTCTTTTGTTTTTTCTCTTCTTCACGTAAAACATGTCCGAGACATATTACTAAATAAAACAACGTTATAAACATAAATACAGTTTTCATTCATTAGTTTATACAAAATTATTATTATTCATGAATATTTAAAAACTCATATTATGCCTTTACCTAGTTTTTAAGTCAATGCAATAAAGCTCTCAGACTTAAAAATGTGTAAAATTTACACAATTCACAAAAAAAAATTGGATTTTTTTTTATTACTGAATAATTAAATCGTCAAAGATAAGTAAACATCTTTTTATATAAAAGAAACCCCTATTACTTATAATTAACTTAGAAATATTTGAACCGATTTCGGTTAAAACTTGATGGAGAGGTAGTTTCGATCCAAAGGCACATAGAATACTTTTTATTCCGTCCGACTGCGAGGAAACCAGGGAAAACAAGATTTTACTTTTTTCAAACTAAATGTTTGGAACGAAGTTCGCCGGAAGAGCTAATACTTTATAAGAAATTCAACTTTATGACTGATGTGTTGCAACTTTTGTTACTAATGGCCGACACTAAGAATTAAATTGATAGTTCTATCAAAGTTAATAACTGTTTAGTACAAAGAGTATGTATCATACATAAACTCTATGTATTAAATTTAATAACACCCCGAGTTTATTGTAAAGGATGGTATTAATCATTACTAGTCGACCCGGCGAACTTCGCACCACCCAACGTTTGCAAATATCAATTTGTATTGAAAAGTATTATGTTGAAAATGGACTTAAACTACAAAAGTTGATTTTTGTAAATCAAAAATTTCCTGTCTTTCCTGGTCATCTAGCAAAGATTACTTCGAGCGAAGACCGCCATTTGTAATTACTTTTTGTTTTTTTTTATACGTATGTCTGTATTTACATTTATATAAATGAAAGTTGTGTTTATTTCACTATTTATAACTCAAGAACGGCTGAACCGATTTGGCTGCGAAATTGATAGAGAAGTAGCTTAGAACTAGGAAAAGAACATGGGGTACTTTTTAACTCGTTCAAGAGCGAGGAAACGATTTTTGAATGTTTCCCATACAAACTGAAAGGATGGAACGAACTTCGCCGGAACAGCAAGTTTTACAATGAACAATAAAAAAATAAAAATATAAGTTACATAGAAACTAATTTTGGGATTGTCGAAATGTTCATATCAAAGTAACGATAATCCTTCACCCTAATGTTAAAGGTGAACAATAAACCTATGGCTTTTCGCACGTTATTGATGGTACCATAATCTGCTACATGCAAAATCATATAATATGTACTTTGGAAAACAGACGGCGAATATCGACTTCTATATTTTTTATTCACGTCAATCGATTCTTCCGTCATTATTGAACCGATTTCAAATTTTTTTCAATGTGGTCATTGCCATCAAATCTAGATTTGGCGGAAACATTCAAGGAATATCGATGGAAATTCTTATTTTTTGTATTAAATCTCATTCCACTTCCGTCTTAATCGCAATGCATTTTTGTATTGATTGTCAAACTCGAAAAAGTCTCACTTCAAAATGTTTATCCTAAAAGTATTTTGTACTTAACATTTATAAATATTTATTTAGAAAATACTTGAATTATTGGAAGCTCAAGTTATGTAAATTACTTTCTTTTGGTATATGAATGATACCAATAATTGTAACATATTGTTTGACTTATCAATTTTATATTCTAACTAGCAAACATTCTACGATCGAGTAAATACTTACGACTATCTATAAAAAGTTAATAATATTCCCTAAAAAGCTAATTATGATAAAATAACCAGTAAGGATCTCTACCGAAAATAAAGGTTCATACAAGTTCCAAGGTACAAAAAGAATTTTAAAATCGGATAACAAATAACGACGAAATCTAATAACATACAAAAATATGAGTTAAACATCCTCCTTTTTTTCCAAAGTTGATTAAGAAGTAACGTATACCATTATGTTCCACTAATCGCTATGTGTTTTTTTTTAATTGAAACTTTATCTAAAAATGTATCTTAAACCATTATTTTCTTGTCATATACTAACAAAATACCTACAGTAATAAATTAGCCCCTATCATCCGTAAACGTTAAGGATTTTTAAAACCAAAAAAAGAGAAAAACAAATTACCCATACGTTAAGAGTTGAATTTATCTACCAAGGCATAATAAAAGTTAGTAGATGACTACCATCGTTTTTATATTACATTTTTCTCAGTGGCAACACCAAGCAATAAATCAACGGCGCCTAAATACTAAATATAGGTCATGTCATGCTAATTTTAGATTTTCCGAACATTTATTACACCATTATGTAAATAAATGTCATATTTATCATAAATCGGCCTTCATTTGGACACATCAACCTTTTATATTACTGTTTTTAATAACGAAATATGCGCTAAAGTTCGTTGATGTCTAATGTACTGGTAACTGTGATTGATGATTTGAACGCTAGAGTTCAATTATTTTAGAATAAGCAAAATTAGTGTTGTACATGCGATTTGATTGATTTGTATTTTTAATATTATTTACATAAAAAACGACTGGTTGCACTCCGGGAGTAAAAACTTGAATATAAACATTGTACATTTTTGATATTTTGGAATGGTTAGGGAATAATTTTGCACGAATTGCTTTTATAATCAGTATGAAAGTATTTATGTGGTAGAATACAATATTCATTTATTGCGCTATTGTACACAAACATAACAACACGAACATTGACAAGTGTTTTTTTTTTTCGTTAATTTAAAACATTTTTAACTTATTATTTAAATGCGTCAAAACAAAAATAAATTAATTTCAATTTGATTATTATAACACCTAAATAATTAATTAAATACGTATTAATGAGTATATCTCATCAAGTTATGACCAAATATATTTAAAATTTAATTTAAAGTAAGTCTAAAGGCATTCAGATATAAGGCAACTAATGTCATATGATTTGGGCGAATAAAAACATAGCAAACTTATTTTTTTATATGAAAGTTGCGCTAAACTGATAATGAGCTATATTTTAACCAGTGCTCGTCTCTTATACTAGGCAGAGAGACAGGTGGTCAGGCACAGTCAGACACACAGACGCCATAGGCACTCAGAGGACCCGGGCTTTTTAAAGTGATTCCTTAGAATCGTTGTGATTTCAAAACGGGTGCAACGGAAAAACGACAGGTAAGAGACACAAATAAATATGCACCTCATTATTTTGTCCATTTACTGAAGTTTCAATTCTATCGTGTGGGAATCGCACACACACCTTTTTTTTCTAAAGCTTCAATATCATATCCGAAAACGGTGTTAGTCTCCCCTTTTGCTTACAGATATTACAGCTTCCACGTTTGGTTTAATTTTGAATATTATTATTTCATACTATTTACACATTTTCAACACACAGTTTTCCGTTGTTTCTGAAAATGAAATTTTCAAAATAAAAAAATCGTTATTTCAAAATAATCTAATTTATATGCACCAAATCATTAGCAGAGTTACTACTATGTGCTTGAAAGGGGGCACTTTGTTTCCCTGATTAATTTATAACGAGTGACTTTCATACCAGTTGTTGATAATGGTGGTAATTCTAATGATTATATATACAAAACGCACACTATTTTTTCCAATTAAAGTAAAAGAAAAGAGATCGAATATTTTAGACGTGTCAGGTTGGTCTAGACATATCGATTTGTGTCGTTGTCCGAGGAATTTATTAGAAACATCGACCACACATCCCAATAGACGCCTATTCTGTATAATTTTGCTTTGAAACAATTCTGGCAAGTAGCTGAGGTGCGGGGAAGCGAAGAACTTTAAAAGTTTTCGACATACTGACCCCAACGTCGCCTATCGGAACCAGTTTTGAATTAATATCACCCAGATAACCACCTTATGCACTTAAAAGAGTTCAATTAAATCGGCTCAAATATTTTTGAGTTATTCAATGACAAATAATAGTTCAGAAGTTCAGTTTTCCATCGTGTTGGTTCGGGTCCGCTGACTAAAATAGATCACCCGCCCCTCTGTCAGCTAAAACAGGTAATTATCAACAAGATCACTGGTGATAAAGTCGTGTGCAGCAACTTCCCTGGGTAGTTATCCACCGCTTTACCCATTCCTGCCGCTATAATGACAGTGTCACATTCCGATTCGGACGGTCGGGAAACCAGTAGATTTGCACAATAGGCCTTACATTCCGACCATAGGATAGCAACGCACCTGTAACATCAATGGTGTCTATAGGCAATGATTATCTGTTACCATTAAGAGAGCTGTGTGCTTGTTCGCTGACTTCTCACATGAAAAAGAGTAACTATCCAGAGGCCAACTCAAAAGTACACAGAGTAAGAAGTTTTTTATTGTTTCTGTCAGTGTTTAAATTTATCGATAAAATACATAAATACTTACATACAATACTGGTACAAGACCGGTATCCTATTCAGGATAAATAAACAAAAATATCGATGAAATAGATTTGCACATTAGTCCATCACTAGTATGTATGTATGCAAAAGAAAGTGATAGCTTGAAAATCACATGTGTAAGAAAGGGATATAAACCCGCATCTAGCAATAACCGTCCAGTATATGATGAACTCCGACAAATATCAAATAATTTAAAATATAAATATGAATGTTATTATTTTTAATTAACCTACGGAAAGTTGTACCATCTTTTCGGTAATGTGAAGTGCGGCTTTTTTTTACTGTACCATTTAATTGAACAAACAGTCATTTTATATCTATTTTTTTTTATGCAATAACGTGACAATGTTTACAGGTCCACGTGCTATGGCTAGTCAAGGTTTAAAATAAACAAATGGCCACTGATATCAGTTGTTTATAGACCTCTAAATATCTGTTAGTTTATACTCACTATATTATTCGGATAACGTATGTTTAGCATGTTGTACATAAATATTTTGTGTTACTTATTTATGATGCAAGGTTGGCATATTTTAATAATTTAGAAGTTTTGTTTGCCGTTTGCATTTGATCGTCCAACATTTTTGTATGGTTGCATAACAGTTGACATGGCTTTATACGAGTAATACGTGTTATTAGAGGACAATGTTTTTTGTTAACTTTAAACTTTTTATAAAAATAAAAATATTTAATTTGCAATTTCCCGCCAAAAATGTATACGTATGTAGTGGTAAAACAGGAAAAATAGTGCGCTATGAATGAATTGGACTTACCGGAAGCTAAAACTTCCAAATATTCAGCTAATATTCCAGCTCCTCACAACACACAGCACTAAACTGTTTTATTAGTATCAACATTACACACAATTTTACAATATATTAATTATTATAGCCTTGAGGTTGGCTGGGAGAAAACGCGTACAGCAATAAGTTAAAAAAATACAACAAAAAATTTCAAAAAAAATTAAGATTAAGGAAGTCGGACCAAAATGTAATATTGTAATACAAGATTTTATTTCCATAACAAACATTCAATAACATTTAATAAAGGCCACAATTGAAATCCGCTAAGCCCCATCGAAACAGGATGAAAAGATTTATGATCTCACGGCTAATGTCATTGAGTAACGCGGATATTGATAAAACAATCCAACACTCGAGATGTGCTGACATAATCTGCGTTTGGAATGTTCTAATGCGTTTGCCTGAAGGCGTCTCTGGCTATTGTTGATCTTTGCATTTACATAAAAACTTACGCTTCTTACTAACTCAAAAACTAGAACATGAGAATTTTCAATCTTCTCATAAAAATAACGTTGCTCAGGATTGGATATGTGCCCGGTTGACGATAGGCTTGATTCATTGAGGGACTTAGTGTCTTCGGCTAGTCGTGGGTGCCTTGTTTGTGCTTCTGCCTACCTCTTCAAGAATATGAGCGTGAGGCTTCTTATTAATTTCTGAAGTTAAAGTTGTTATTGCAATTCTACTAAGCATGCATTAACAGTTTTGCAGCTTCCGTGATCCGGTGTTGGCGTTGGTCTATAAGATCTCGAATTCGATTTCCGGGTCGGATAACTCAAAAGTATTTTTTTTTAATTTTATAAGAAAACAACTTTGCCTGTGATTAGATAAATATCCGGTTGGCTACCAATTTTCCACCTATTACATTGTAAGACTAAGTATATTATACCTTCGGTGAACAATGAGTGTCCTGGTCCTGTTCCTCTGCCTATTTCCCTGGTCCTGTTCCTCTGCCTACTTTGTCAGTGAAAAGGGCTTGATGATACTTCTAACTTTGGCATTTATATAAAATTTTAAAGCAGTAAAGTAAAATATCTTTACGCCTATGTCCCTTAAGAGGTAGGCAGTGGCACAACCAGGGCACCCACAACAAGCCGAAGTCCCACAATGTGATAGATGGCAAGCCTATCGCCAACCAGACAAATATCCAATCCCGAGCAACATTTTTATTTATTACAGAATTAGAAAAACATCATTTTCTTTTTGTCGAACCCAGGACCTCATGAAATCAAGTCCAACACCTGGACCGCTACACCAAAGAGGCGATTAATATTTTAATATATAAATAATATTTTTTTCTTAAACTCACGTATACATTTTCGGTTTCTTATTATTAAAAATAAAAGTAAGTTTATCAAGTTTAGATGCAATGACAGTTTAAAGATATACGAGTAAATGACGTGTATCAAAAATATTAATTTATTTCGTTGGTTTAAAAAAAACTCAATTATTTTTTAAAAAACCGACGTAAAATTTGTATTATTACGTTCAATGTTACATCATGAAAGTGGCCAAAAGCCTTAATCTATGGTCCTTGTAATATCAAGTCACGATTCTCGGCGAGACATCGGTAAGACAGACAGACGTTACTCAATATTTTCAGTGAATCAGCATTCAGTTCTTCGATCTTCAAGTTAAGTAAGAAATCTTGTATTTCTTGTGTTTGAATCGAGTAATAAAAGATCATGGGGTCATATTGAATTGGAGGCTTCTGTGAATTACAAACTTAATGTTGACATATCTAACCAATCTGCGGACGTGACTTTGCCCATGTGACATTAGTTTAAATAAACATGTGCCTAAAATTTAATACGAGAATCGAATAAAATTTGTCGTAGTTTTCCGTGTGTGAAAGAGAAGTAGAAAGACAGAGAAGCCAAAGAGTCTTGTCTCTATTCTAAATTTTTAACCGGCTCACGACTCGAAAAAAAAGGAGGAGTTTGTTACAATAATTACTCTGCCAGTAGCCAACCGATTTTAAAGGTTTTTTTCAGATACTTAGGTCACGATTCCGTGGTAGTTTCATATCATGATCCGACCAAAGGTTTTTGAATTATATTTAATAGTGCATAAACTTACGAAAAAAGAATTATCAAATCGCGAACTTGATGAAATAGTTGGAGTCAGAATAGTTTTTTTAATTATGAATTTAATAAAACAAAAACCAGCACAGTGGCGTTACAGTAACCATTTTCAATTATTTCCGATAATGTTAGATTTCTTTTCTTTCCTAAAAACCTCCTCCCGTCAATAATAAATACGACAAGATAATTATCGAAATCATTCTTACCGTTCACTCGTGATGTGACAACCAAGGAAAATAGAGACTCATTTTTACAAAGAGTATATAAATACTACGTAATAAGAGGCTGGACTTCCATAGATACATAGCAAACCTGAATTTGTATAAAGTTTACTTGAAAAAGTGTAACCTGTATAATTTGAAAGTATGTCTAAAGGCATTCAGAAATAAGGCAACTAGTGTCATATGATTTGGGCGAATAAAAAACATAGCAAACTTCTTTCTTTTATATTTTCATATGAAAGTTGCGCCAAACTGCATTTTTATATCACTGTCCTAGTGCACTTTGTTCTAAATTTTGAGTTTGTATAGATAAAATTGTTTGTTTATCTCAGTTTCCTCTCACTTTTTGTAATTTTCTTATTTGTAGAACCTGTTCTGGATTTTCACAAATAATTCAAAACCAAAATTAGCTAAATCTGTCCAGTAGTGAAGTGAAGTGAAGAATCACTTATATACATTTTGGCAATTCATTATATATGTTTAATTATATATAATGATATTTTTATTACATGATATGAACGCAGCGATGTGTGAACCTATCGCACAAATCCAAAAACCATTTCGTATTGAACTAATTTTACCAAACTTAGTTTTTTGATAAAATATGACATTTCGCTGTCTCTACTTCATTTGTGATACAAATTTTAACATTACACACATTTTGCAGGTAGCCCGTGTATTAAAATTATTTAATTTATAAGACAATAATAAAATTTTAGGTTACTAAAATCTAAACATAATCTGTTACATAGAAATTGTTAACAGCAATACTTTGGAAGTACAGTTCGTTTTAATTAAATAAATGCAATTAGCTAACATTATTGACAATTAGATATCGATCAGCCACAATTTAAAAAAAATAAATAACAAAAAAAAATGGACAGACAGGATTTGAACCTGAGTCATTTCGTTTCTCGCTGGCGAATGCTTTCGTCCGTCTAAAGTGTTATTATACCTTTGTTACAAATTACCAAGCACAGGAAAGTAATAATATCTTCACGCTTATATCCCCTAGTAGAGGCACAACCAGGGCACCCACGACTAGCCGAAGACACTAAGTTCCACAATGTGATAGTTGGCAAGCCTATCGCCAACCCGGCACACATGCTCCCGGGCAACGGTTATTTTATTAAAATATGAAAAATATTAATTTTCTATTTTTTTTGTGACCCAACCCGGGGATCGAACCCAGGACCTTAAGAAGTCAAACCCGACGCCGGACCGCTAGACCACAGAGGCGATAAGAACAGGAAAAGAATATGTATTAAAACGGATATTTGAATCAGTAATTTGTCCGTACAGTTTAATGCGTTGTTTTTAGGTAAAATATAAGTCACTTGTGATCACCACAACATATTCAAGGCAACACTTAAACCTTACACCAATATCAGAAATACATAAAATTGAATATAATTTTCAATCATCACAGTAATCGACTGTCATCGACGTAATTTGGTGTCATCATAACCATATTCGGTTCGGACCAGACCTGTGCCCTTTAAGGATGCCTTGCAAAATCCTCGTGTCGGCATTGTTGACGAAAACACAGAATGCAACTTATACTAAGATTGATGAGAATCGTGGGCAAAAACATTTCATTGGTCCTCCGTATTACTATGTTTTTTGCCCAATTCTAGATAATAAGAGTTTTTGTTAATGAAATATATATTTTCAAAAAAAAAACAAACTTCACTTGAAACAGGGTTTGACGCCTTTTCTTTCGTTTTTTTGCCTTTCATTTCGATGCTTTTACAATCAATAATTTATAAAAAGTTAACTAATTTTAAAATTGGTTTAACTTAGTAATTGTAGTTTTAAAATTTTTAAACTGGTAATGGTCAAATATATTGCAAATACGTCAATTATAAATACGTCAAACAAAATAATCAACCAACGTAAAAAAGGCGGAGTTTTTTTTTAAAAACGTGAGTACTACGCTTTTGACAAATGGATTTTGTTATTTCATTATTAACTTAAATGACAAACAGTTTCATGCAATTTTATTGTTTATGAACCCCTACGGAAAAAATGGGGTGTTATAAATTTGTGTGTGTGTGTGTGTGTGTGTGTGTGTGTGTGTGTGTCCGATTTCAACGGAATTTTAGTTTAAAAGCCGACTTGATCGACGTGGTTCTTAACTATATTACATATTATAGGTGTTGTCAGAGTTTAACTGTTTTTTTTTTTTAATTTTAAGATTATTATATAATTAATCAATCAAAATTAATCACGTTTCCGTGTGATGCTACGACCTGCGGAAATGGGGATTCATTTTCACAAGTCAGGTTAAATAAATGCAAATATGCTGACTACAGACATTAAAAACACTACATCCTAAGATTCAGCCTTTTGAGCTAATTCATCAATTACTCTCTTAACCGGAACAGTACAAAACTAAACACTGACGTTAAGGGGACGGGATAAGACAAGGCGATACAACCAATCACGCGAATAGAACAGAGAACTGAAGTACTAAGAGTATGATAGGCAGCCCAGGACTTAACAGCAACGCACTAGTAACATCTAAGGTCAATACTATCTTTTATCGGTTATACATTATTATGCAACATAACACAAATATTCTAATTGTTAAAATAGCGGATGTAGCAGTACTAGAGCTAGTTTATTAAATATTCCCAACACTCATTAAATATTAAACAAAATATGGTTATTGTTCAATTAAAAATTCGTTTCTTAGTTAAAGAGTCACGAGCATCTGACCTTTGGGTTTTATGACTCTATTTATACATACTAATGACGTACAAATTACACGGTGCTTATTTTTATAATGTATTCTCAATAACATAAAAATATAAAAACATTAAAGTAATATAAATATTAAACATATTTTCTACCAAGAAAAAAATTTTTTTTTTAATATTGGAAGGCAAACAATATATAAAATGTAATATATGTTCAGAAGAATTTACATTCATTTAAAAGAAACTGTGATACACATAATGCAAATACGAGGAATAAAAACAATCTTGCTGTGCATGTGTCCCGTCTCCACAGAGTTAGTCATTCTTTCATGGGCCAATGTATACGATTTTACAATAAACTTCCCGATTTTATAAAAGACCTGCCAGTAAATAAATTTCAAAAATGTGTCAAAGTGAAATTGTATAAAAAAGGTTACTATACCGTTGCTGAATATCTGTCGGATAAGAGTGCTTGGGATTAATTGCTCCTCATACCAATCTCTTACTAGTAATTATTGTATAGAATAAGGAAAAAAAAGACACATCGCTGAATTTCTTGCCGGATCTTCTCAGTATGTGACCGCTTTCCGATCCGGTGGTAGTTTTAGTATTAAATAGACTCGTAACAAGTGCCTCTTGTAAGGGAATGTGAATAAAAATATATTCTATTCTATTCTATTCTAACCAAGCAGACGGATTTCCTAATGGTAAGAAATTTGCGCCACCTAGAGACACCAAAGGTGGTAATGGTGTGTTGCCAACCTGAGGCCGGGATGTTAGGCCTTGAGAAAAAGTAAGTTTACCGGCTACCTTACCCTCCAAACCGGAAAACGTCATGACGTTATGGCTGAAAGAATAGGGAAGGCGGTGGTACCAATCTGGGTGAGTCGCTGCGAAAATCTACCACCTGGTCAGATGTCACGGTGCTAGTGACGGTAAGTTTATGCTTGCCATACGAGCTGCCTGTCAGAAAGGCAGATGCTCTATTCTGCAAAGGGGCCCGGACCAACACGGGGAAAATTAAAATTAGTAAAATGAACTGGTAATGAATACCATCAGATTTTTGATGGGTAGTTAATAATTGCTGGTTAACGTTAACTTTACCAGAAACGATTCGTCCCTTCTCATATTTTGAATTAAAATTATTACCCCGATCGTTGTAAACTCATTTTGCAAGGGTATTTTAGACATGAAAACCGCAAGCCGGCAAGGTGCTAATTTCTGTGACGTTCAGAACTATGATTATAGGTTAAGCTAAAACATGCAACTTTGTTCCAATAAACAGTAGCATATTTATCATGAGCAGCCACCAACTATTCGAAAGTTACATCAAATCGCGCCTCCGTATTTATTTGATTTTGATGGGATATTTTCAAAATATCCCATCCTTTGGACCTCTCTGTAAGCTCTCGTATTCTCTCTATCTCACTCAGTAAGTTTTTTAGTTGTTTAAGTTCAGCGATGCTTATTAACAGAGTTCAAAAAACAAAGGAGGTTCTCAATTCGGCCGATATATTTTTTTATGCATGTGCACCGTTTACGTAATTCGTTTTTTACTTAATGCTGAATAGTTTCGAACTGGTCCCATAAAAATTTGATTCAGGTAGGCCCGTTAGTTTTTATTTTTTGAACATTTTTTTTATTTACTTTCACCTGTCCCGATGTGTATTTCTATTAAATTAAATCATATCAGCAATAAACTAATACTTATAATATAATTATTAGTTTAAGGCTTGGCACCGACTTCAAACCTATTAGTAAATGGCACACATAAATATCAGATAGTATATAATTCATATCAAATCTTTTTCATATTTTACTTTTGAAATCGGTGTTTTTATTTATAAGTCATCTTATTCAAAGATGTTTATTCCAAAAGTTTAGCGATTTTGAAATGTTATTAACAACCAAAGATAAACCAATTCAATATTTTAGTAAATAATCTGATTTGAATTTCAGTTTGAAATTTTAATAATTCAGACATGGTTTTAAAATTATCTCGTAGTGTTTCGATGTCCTAATCCCAAGGTTCTTAGCGGCTAGGTATTTTATCAAATTTGGTTGTATAGGCTACCTACGTTTTACGTAACGTTTTTCGTAGTTAAGATTTTGGTTTGAGTTAATCCGGGCTCCTTTGCAGAATAGACCACCTGCCTTCCTGCCAGGTAGCTCGTAAAAGTAGAGCATAGGCTTACCGTCATTGCCGTGACATCTGATTAGGTGGTAGAGTTTCGCAGCGACTCGGACCCGGATTGGTGCCACCGCCTTACCCATTCTTGCCGCTATGACGTCAGTGCTTGCCGTTAACGTGTTCCGGTTCGCAGGATTAAGTACCCGGTAAACTTACTTTTGCTCGAGGCCTAATATTCCGCCCCCAGGTTGGCAACTCAACCTTTGGTTTTTCTAGGCGGTTTGAATTTCTCACCATCAGCAAATCCGTCTGCTTGTTTGCCTTCCAATATCTTAAAAAAAATTTCCTCTTCAAACAATTCTTGCAATATAACTTGCATTGATAATATGTATACATCAGCTTTCAAAGCGGTATGTGTTTCTAAATTTTGAACTGAACCATCTTATCTTAATACTTTTAAATCGTTGTGCTCGCTTTCTCCCTTTTTATTTTATTGATAAGTTATTGGTTTTTAGCAACACAAATAATAATAATTCATTTGTATTAAACCAAAATTTAACACAATCGTAGCACTGACAGTTTTTGATCCGGTAGCGGGTAGGTAGTATAAATTCTGGGACAATATACTATCGATTCCAGATATAGATAAGTTACAAATATTTCGTCACTGATATCAAGAATGTCGAGGTTTTCATGCCTTTGGTCACCAAGAGGCGTCAGTTCAAGGGCAATTTTGATAATAAATCATCTCAATAGTAAAGTATTACCATTTTAACCGAGTTTTTCGTTATAAAACATTTGTAACACTATTTGAACGTTCTTTCGCCTCGTTGGTCAAGTGGCTAGCGTACAACCTACTTACACCGATCAAGCGCGAGGCTCGGGTTCGATTCCCGACGGGGACAGGCATTTGTGTGACGAACATCTAGATAACTGCAATTTGGAATTTGAGTGCTTATTAAATTTATTCTGGTATCTATTTAAAAATTTCTAAGTATTAGATTCGTTGAATAGCACTCATGACACAAACATATGATTTGCTTAATTGGGGGTTAGATTCAATTTGTGTAATTTGTTCAGGGGGCTGATTATGTAACTGAGTTGCCCACTCAAAATGGAAAAGTGTACATCAAATATCTGTCAAATGACGTGTTTTATATTTGCTATCTCGAGTGACCAACAGAAATACAGTAGAGATAGCAAACACAAATGACGTCATTTGATGTACTACACTTTTGCGGCTGAGTTGGCAACTGAGATACATAATGTTTATTTATTTATTTCTTCCCTTGATTTATTTATTTATTTCAAGTTGTCACCCAAGTTTTAGAAGCTGAATCTGTACCAGCTTTCTATTCTTATACTTCTCCATTTGGCACGTTCTTAAGTATCCCTAATTATGATCCCACGGACACACATATTATCTTGTAACATGTTTAAATAAATTAAAACCGTACATCGTTTTGTTTCACAACATTTAACAAACTTTTGTTTGCTGCTTTGCTGTATTACGTCACAAATACGGAGGCTGCCATATATGTGTGCATTTCCAAAGGCTGCAATAAACAGCACGATAGTGTTTTGCAGCCATTAGAAATGATGAACATCTTCGTGCTGTCCTAACGTGTAAAGACCTACTTGGCGGTATCTTGGTAGTAGTGTGAACAGCAACTATAGGAAACCCATAAGTACCTTAAGTCAAACTGTTGGCCAAACATCTTGGCCCAATTTGTAACTACAGCCGTAATGTTTAACGGTATATGGCGTATCCCACCCATCACAGCGTATCATTCCATGTAACATCCAGCCTCTGAATAAAGATACAAAATATCCCAATGTATTGCTAAAGAGGAGTAGTAGTAGTAATAGTAGTAGCCGTATCTTCACGCCCATATTCCCGAAAGGGTTGATAGAGGCGCAACCAGGTCACCCACGACTAGCCGAAGACACTAAATCCCACAATGTGATAGGTGGCAAGCCTATCGCCAACCAATTAGATTAGTTTTATAGAAAAAAAAAACCGGATTAAAAAAAGAAAAATAAGATTTATTTACATTTGTATACATTTTCGAAATTCAAATTAGAATATTTGATATTCAAAATGTGTTTCAGAGTAAAAATATATGCATATTTTTTCCATTCACTGTCACCAAAAGGCGTAAGTCCAAGGATAGATCTATCATCACAGAACATCATAAAAGTAAAATATTGCCATTTTCGTACCATCCGTTCTAAAATAGCCTGTGTCAAATCATTTGTAACGCTCACGTTTAAATGTTAAACGATATAGCAATACCGTCTGTCTGTCCATAATCTGTTTGCCGAGTTTCGTAACACGAGGTCAGGTTCAACCACTTACGCCGAAATATTTAACGTAAACAGTAGGCTCTTTGTACTGCATTAGCATATAAATTATATAATATGTCCTTACTGCTAACTGTTGGTCGACTTATAGCAGGAAAATAAATCCAATTAGCAGTTTTCTTAACTCACCTTGTTAGTCGATAGACTCTTGTAAATGAATTTCAAAACTTAATAACATCACACTC
>NJDC01002743.1:84689-131177 GCA_002245475.1 Calephelis virginiensis | reverse complement strand
CAACCCGTCCACCCCCGCCTCCTCCGCCACCTCCAACAAGATCACCGCCTCCACCACCAACCTATTCAACAATTTTACCTGTATATAGAACAACAGGCTACGACTACCCTACACCCAAAGTACCTTTTACGATCCCAACACGGCCTCCTGTTTATATACCTCCTTCGACTACCAGAGCTCCAGTGTATATTCCGCCGTCGACTACAAGGGCCCCGATATACATTCCACCATCTACTACTAGACCTCCTGTTTACATACCGCCTTCCACTACTAGGGCTCCAATATATATCCCCCCTTCAACTACTAGGCCACCGGTGTATATTTCTTCTTCGACTACTAGAGCCCCAATTTACATACCCCCTTCAACAACAAGGCTCCCACTCACAAACCGACCTACTTTTATTGAAGATAAAGGCTATTTTTATGACAAACCGTCAGTACCTTTTGTGTTTTAATTTAGTAGAAAATTCGAGATGCCATAAGTAATAATTGTGATACCAAACTATTATTAGAATTAATAAGTCTCAAATACTATTAAAATATTAAATTAACATTTTGTATTTATTAATAACAAATAAGGCTGAGAGCACACTAATTTGAAAAATACACATAAACAGACGCGCACATGTGCAGTTTCTCTATTAATTTTGGAGATGATTCGTTTGAATTAAAAAATATGGAAATGACTTTTTAAATAACAAGCTTTCATCCATTTTCACTATTCAGTGTGAAAAGGCTTCGCGATAGTTTGGTTAGCGTAGATGTAGCATAGCCAAGCCGATCATTGAAAGGACTAGGGTTAAATTTTCACAGGTGCAGGAAATTCTTATTTGTCAAATTAATTTATTTTCTAATAGTATCAGTGCCTACGACGAAAGTTATCAATGTCTCAAGCAGAAAACTTGCTTTGAAGTTGGATATATTCGTGTAAATAAACATAAATAGAGATATGTGCCTTCATTTTTTTCTTATTTGCACTCAGCTGATATAGCATACATTATTGTGTATCTCTGTAACACATATTACTACATAACTATATAGCTAATACAATACACCGTGAAAGGTACAAAACAGTATCTATATTTTAAAATGTGACGTCTTCATAGTAATAAAAATACAAAAAAAAAGATGCACCTTCGCATTAATCGATTACTGTACTAAGAAAATTGGAAATAATGTTTTATTATAAATTACTATTAGAAATTTAATTATGATTATGTTATGTTTTAATTTATAAAATAAAAATATTTAAAGTTCAGATGTTTTGCTAATATACTCGTATTTACCTGACATATATATTAATATTTAATATATTTCAGGTGATGAATATTACATGTATATAATGTACATATGTGTCATGATATAATTTGACACTGTCATTGTAGCATAAGCATCGTTATATATCATCCTATAAATGCTAATCATCATTATATGACAACGAAATGCAAGAATTTTTTTGTCACTATGGAACATTATTACTTTATCTAATGCGTAATTTGATCAAAAATATGTTGATTTATTTTCTAAAGAAATCTACATATATTTTAACGTTACATTTTAATTCTCAATAAAGAAATTAAGAGTAGTAATAATATTGTATATTATAAATTGTAATTACCAGTCCAAATTGCAACTGGGTTGCTATCTTTAACATAGGAACGAGTGAATCAGATATCATGGTGATAAATATTTCTCATTAAATAAAACCTCTGTATGTAAAAAATATCTAAAATATCAATAATATTGTAACACAATAGTCTCAAACAATAACCGAGTGTACTTGTAATATTTTATGAATCTTTATTTAAATTTAAAAAATGCTTCTTTTGAACGTAGTTATTAATCTTTAGTGACACAAAAATGCTTTTACAAGATCAAAAAAGCAGTTTCACTAATATCTTTTGTCATTGAATATTGTGATTACATAGAAACGAATATTGAAATGTAACGAAACAGCCTAGCATGTTTAACTAATAATTATTGTGATTTTTGAAATAGTTTATATTTCCTACTGATGACAAAAAAATAACATTTGCTTGGCAGTAACAAAAGTTGCGTTTATCACACATTTTATCACCCCAGTATCTCTTATTACATAAAACCGATAGTGTAAATATATTTAATTATAAATATTTTCATGCAATTCTTATTGCATAATAATATATAATACTCCTTGCGAAAACGACACTGCCTTATAACTAATAATATTATTGTAAGTGATTTTTTTAATAAAAAAATAAATTTTAAAATAAAGTCTTTTATTTTTACATATTCCAAAGAATGTAGCATAGTTTTGTGATTAGCAACCAATATGTTAGTATCTTAGCATACTATTTTAACACCCGACGGAAAAAATGGATGTTAAAAGTATAACGTGTTTGTGTGTGTCGATCTGTAATATCATAACTTTTGAACGGATGTATCGATTTTGAAACGTTTTTTATTGGTTAGTTACCTGACGTAAATAAGATGGTTCTCAGCTCAATTTAGGTCAATGTAGCACGTTGGTTTTGTTTAGGGTTGTAGAATTTTTTTAAGTTTTAGTATATACGAAAAGGCAACTATCGGCAGATTCATCTGTATATACGCATAATATACATCTACGTAATATAAAGTATGTCATCCGAACCCGACTTGATGGCATTTGAACCAAATCGGAATTATGCTGTTCCAAATAAAAGATATGTCAAATGAAAAATAAATAGGTCAACATACAAAACATTAGAAGTCGAACATATAAATTAAATATTAATATAATAATAATTACATAATAATATTAAATAGTCAGTTCAACTGACTCCGTAAAATAGAGAAGGCAATCATTATTTACTGATGTATCACCGCATAAACCAAAGCCCCTAGGGCTAGACACTTAAAATTTCGCAAACATATTCTTTTTGCTACGTAGGCATAGACAAGGGAAGACTGAAGAGTTTTTGAAATTCAACGAAAAACAAAAAAGGAGTGTAAGCTTGTATGAAATTTTATATCCTTTGGACATTTTTAAATGAAATTGCGTGTGAATTAAGTAAAAAAGTATGAGTTATGTGTTTCAACGTTTTCCGAAATTCAACCTCTAAGGGGGCGAGTATGATATTATGAAAGTTAATGATTTGATTATGAAAGTAAATAACAGAGTATGAAAGTTTGTACGATTTTTTTTTTAATTTTTGGTCTTGAAATTTCGTATGAATTAAGTTTGGCCAAAATGGTTACACAAATGTTAATATAAAAAATTTTGGATGTGGATTTCTTAGCTATACAATAGTTTTTAACACACATATTCCGCAAATAAATCATTTTATATTCATTTTTTTAGATGGGTCGCAAGTTGCAACAACTCATTTTAATTCAAAATCTATCATTTCATTTCAAAAAAGGAGGTTATAATTTGTTGGATTTATATTTAAGTATTTCTGTGTATTAGAATCGTTGACTAACACCCATAACACAAGCATATAATTTGCTTACTTTGGAGTTAGATTCAATTTAAGTAATTTGTCCAAGAATATTTATTTATTTATATATTTTTTATGTGTGTTATTCTTTAGTCGACTGCTCCGTTATTTGTAAACAGATTTAAATATACTAGTGGTCGCCTATTGATCGAAATTTGACCATAATAAATTTTAATATCTTGTTGATAAGAACTCCATCTTAATTTCTCAAGACCAACTACTTTTTTCCAAACTGTATGATTATAGTTTGTGCGCCATCTATGATCTTTTATCGTTATCATCAATATATTTCTTTGTGTGTGTCAAATGCATGGTAGTACGTGTAATGTTTTATTTTTTGAATTAATTCACTTTATAAACATTATCATTAAAAATATTAGCGTTCTGCACTTCTCCTACACATATATACTATAAGTGTGCCAAATTTCATATTCCTCCGTCAGCGCAATTTTCTTAAAAAGGGGTCCAATTGCTTCACGTATTAATATATAGATGTTATTTTATTTCACATAAAATACTTTCGAAGTGGTCACGATTATTTTTTTGTGAAGATTTAAACTTGTTTTGCAAAAGCAAAGATTCGAACAGTTTTTAAATATTCACGCTCAAGTAGTGCTATACCAATAGATAAAAAAACACATTTACATCAAGCTGCTATCTGCAATATTGAGCTCATAGTTTTATTATAAATTTCCTATCATGAAAGGCATAATCTATATATTAATACGCGATGCCAAAACTTCGGATCCCTTTTTACAAAAATTGCGCGCACGCAGGAGCATAAAATTTGGCACACTTATAGTTTATGTACAGGAAAAGTGCAGAACGCTAATATTTTTTAATAATAATGCTTATAAAGTACATTAAATCAATAAATTAAATATTACCCACACTACCATGCATTTGACACACACAAACAAATGTATTGATGATAACGATAAAAGATCACAGATGGCGCATTATAAAGTTTGGAAACAAAGTAGTTGGTATTGAGAAATGAAGATGGCGTTCTTATCAACAAGATGTTAAATTTTATTATGGTCGAATTGCGACCGATGGGCGACCACTAGTAATGATAAATTTGCTAAGCTGGTGTGTTCACCCTAAAAAATTAAAATTTTCTTTTTTTTTAAATTTCATAAGATAAAGAACAAACACTCGGCCCTCTCGTTGGTCAAAGATAATCGTGTCCTATATACATATTATAGATGCGTTGATGTCTTGTGACCGGAATATTAGGTCTATTGTGTGTGTCTACCAGTCATGTTACCCTTCAGACCAGAACATGACACACTAAAACAAGTGGTCTTGTTGGTAATGGCCCATGTAACCTTTGCCCGCATCCCAGGTTCTGCCTAGCAAGCAATCACGCTGTACCATCCAATGAGCTCTTGTCACAGAGTAGGTAACAGTACTAATAGAATAGAAATAGAAAACACAATGTTGTACAAAATGCAAGCACACTTTAATCTTAAGACATGTAACAAAGACTCACATTGCTCTGAGTGAGTAGATTTTACAAAAAAAAAAACAATCATATCAATAAAATTGAAACTTAAGACATTGGGTAGACCACTCATGCACTGAGTATATCTAAAACAATCACGTTATGACGTTTGTAACGTCTTTTAGTACTGGTTTTGAAGTGAGACTCTTGAAAAGGTAGCCGCTGTAATCTACTTAAACTACGAAGAAAAACTCCTTTTGTTTTCTTCGTTGAGTAATACCAAAACATGCCGAATAATGTCAATTGCTTTACATCCAGCATAATATATACACTTTACTTGACAATAAACATAGTTATTGGCATCTGCATCTGGTAGTATTTGTAAAATGCCTGCGCCAAAATCAAAATCTATTTTTAACTATACAAAGTTTTGCTCAGATAAATATAAAGGCGCGTAAGTGTTGTTACCTACCTGAGTCCCAAATCTCCCTTTCTAGTCAAAAGTAAGACCTGTAATACCTGTAATGATTTTCCATTTTCAGATCCAAACTTTGTGTCATATGTATCCTTTAATCAATCAATGTCATACACATATATATCTAACATCTTTAAGTCATCATAGGGTAGCTAAGCTAGGGAAGGATATTGATATTGGAAAGCAAACAAAAAGAAATTCAAGCCACCTAGAGACACCAAAGTGGTAATAGTGCGCTTCCAACCTTAAGCCGCCGCCGCCACAACGACACTGTCATATTCGGAGGGTACGGGAAACTTGCAGAACAATCCAACTACAGGACAGTGACCCAACTGTAAAATCTATGGTGTCTCTGCCACCTGAGCTGTGTGTTGTTCTATATCATGACACATAAAAATATAGTTTAGCTAATTCAAAGTTTTTTACTTTTGTTGTTATAAGTTTCGCTTTTCGACGGTTAAAAATTGAGATTCAGATTAAGTATTTCGTCTGCTGCTTATTTTTATTTTAGAATATAACAGCTATACAAGAATACTATATGACTAAACCTCATATTACTACCTAGGTATGTAGTAAATAGGTAAGTACTATAGGTATTACTTCTGAATACATTACGAAAGGTAGGTTTGTGGCTCACGTTGGTGACAATACTTACGCGCCTTTATATTTATCTGTGCAAAATCTGGAATAGTAAAGATACATTTTAATATTGCGCAGGCATTTTACAAGTACTACGAGATCCAGCTGTTGCATGCCAATAATTATATCTATACATATAAAAATCAATGCTACTTTTCGTTGTAATTTTATAACTCAAGAACGGGCTCAGCTATTCAAACCAAATGTTTAGGCTTTAGGTTTATGTAAAGTTTACAAAAATTGACATTATTCGACATGTTTTGATGATCGACTCAACGACGAAAATAAAAGGAGTATAACTTCATAGTTTACGTAAATTCCAGCTACTTTTTGAAGAGCCTCACGTCGCAAACAGTGTTAAAAAATAACTAACGTCATAGCTTGATTATTTTAGATACGCGCTCTAAGTGACAACGATTGTCTTAAGTTTAAATTTTGATTGAGATGAGTGAATTTCTAGTAAAACACATCTACCCGTTTAAAGCAACATGAGCCTTAGTTACATATCTTAAGATTCAAGTGTGGTTGCATTTTGTATAATAATGAGTTTTCTTGAAGTTAGAACTGTCACCTATTATGTGACAAAAGCTCGCCCGATAGTACAGCATGCTAGGATGGCGTTGAAATAATACATTTTCTACTATTATATATTATTTCCCACGAATGGTCCGAGTTCTCTGTATAGAGTCGATCATCTGATTACCTGATAGGCAGATCCTGAGAGGCGAGCAAAGGTTACATGGGTTATTACCAAAATAACCACTAGTTTTAGAGTGTCATGTTGTGGTGAGAAGGGTAGGATGACATGCACAATAAATCTAACATTCCGGTCACAGGACAGTAACGCATCTATAATATGTTTATAGAACACGATTATCTCTTACCTACGAGAGGGCCGTGTGTTTGTTCTTTGTCTTATATCATTACAATGGTCAAACAATACTGATGCTTAGAAATGTCAATCATTACACTCTAGGTTATCCCCCTGTTAATTTAATGAGTGCAGTAAAACTGACAGCAAAACCCGGCACATCTTATTAATTAACATAGACTAAAGCAAGTCTAACTTTACACAAAGCTTGAAGTCAACATTACAAAAATTCAGTTTGAAAAAATATGCAGACGTGGAGTAAACTACTTCGAATTTATTTCCTGACTGAAAAATAGTAACAGAAAGAGACGAAACTGGTTTAATGCTGTCATAAGTTTGTTAATGTTATTTAGATTTCTACAGAATTTAAGGAATATACTACGTAAGGAATGTCGTTGCAGATTTCCGTTTCGAAAAATTTCAAACGGCGAATCCGTACAATTCTATGGAGCTGCCACATAGGTACATTCGCAATTTTTCCGTACGGAATTTTAGTGGATTTGTAAGGTTGTTGTAAAGTTGTAAGGAAATTTTCGTTCTTTGTGTTTTGCTATAAAAATGTCACAAATCAAAATATTTATTGTAAACTGAATAAATATTTAATTATACCAACATATTAATTATACCAAATTGAGCGGTGATATTTATAGGCGGTTAAAATAACCGACTTCAAAAAAGGAGGTTACATGTTCGACTACCATTCTTCATGTATCTTAATCTACTTCTCTGTTACTTTTGAACAAAGCAAAAGAAATCTTTTGTATTTGAAAAGGCGTACTTTAGGTACAGATACATTGATCCTCACTTTTCAAACTGATGGTGGGATGCCAGGGAAATCGAAAAAAATACTCAGTTGTAAATTATCTGCAACTTGACCAAAGACGATCGTTTGCGTATCTATCTATCTGTCGTATCCCTCCAGATACGTGAGGTGTAAAGAAAAGAAAGTATTTCCTATAACTGTAATGGTATTTGGGTCAGTGTAAATACTGAATTTGATAATAAAATTATCACATCCAAATATTTAAAAGTTGCGCTGTTTATAGTTAATGCTGATGTAAATGAAGAATGAATGAATACAAAAACGTTTTCACTTGTAGTGATTTAGGAGCATACGTTAGTGACCACGGTCTACTGCTCTGAGGGAACCAAACTAGTGATGGGAGTTTTTGATATCGATTTTATAAATTTTGTTTTTTTTTTAACACTAACTTATTGCAAGGTGATTAATTTTGATGATGTTACAAAATATTTTGTAACGCTTCAGTAATTTACTGCGCAACGTACACGACTTTTAACTCTTAACTAAGCTGTTGATAGAACAATCACATGTAATACTATTTTCTTTTATAACAAGTTAGCAAACAAGTATGCGGCGCTCATTATAGGCCAATTTAATCATAGATTTCTCCTTTTTGCAGGCAATCCAGATTTAAATTTATACAGCAATTTCTAAATGTATTTGTGTTTCGTTAAGCGTCATTCATTTGCTTTTTTTCCTGTGTTTGCATCTCTCAGATTACGAAATGGAAAACTTGAAATATTGCGTTATTTAAAACAAAGTTACTTGTGAGTGTGTGGTCGACTAGTGCCGGTGTCGTTCGTTACAGTTTTCTCAAATTTGGCAATTTACAAATTATGGCAGATGCCTATTGCAAACCGTGATAGAAAAAGCCAGCTGCTAAACAACCCAAGCTACTCAATCGCTCTACGCTACTACTGCTTGCCGTCCTGAACCTTGCACCCACATTTCTTTTTAAATTTAGTAACTTCTTGCAAGGGGAAAAATTCAACGTCGATGGGGTCAAGTTTCCTTCAAAAATTTTATTGATACTATTTGATTGTGATGATTTTTTTCTAGTTAAACGATGAGATAGCAAAAGTGTTTAGTTGATTCATATTTGGATGAAATAAATATAATATAATAAAAAAATATTCAACTTTTGGTTCTTTCTATAATAAATGCTAACTTCATATGTAACTAGCTGTTACCCGCGGCTTTGCTCACATGGCAGTAATATATTTACTGAACTGGAATTAAATTATAATCTGTATGTATAATTTAGTCCTTTTTTTAAACGTATTTATTTATTTTTAATCAATAGCCCATTAATAAAAACTTTCATACAAACTTTCAACCCCTATTTCACCCTCTTGGGGCAAAATTTCCAAAAACGCTTAAAGACGTATCTACTAATTTTTAATACCTAAGTAATCTAAAAATAAAGTTTCATGTTTCTAACTTAAAAAATTACGGTCTTCCATACAAGCTTTAAACCACTATTTCGCCCCCTTAGGGCTAGAATTTCTAAAATTCCGTTCTTAGTGGGTGTTTATTCAATAAAATGACCTTACTCACCAATTTTTTGTGGCTGTAACTTTTTGCTCGGCGATGATGAATCAGTCAGTCAGGACATGTTATTATATAAGTATAGTTTACTCGGTATATTACCCGAAATTACATACAACACTAACTAATAGTTGATTTCAAAGTACACCCTTAACAATTTTCTTAAATTTCAGGGATAAAATACGTTCGAAATTTTATTATTTTTTTTAATGCTGTGGTTGTGAATAAATAGGAAAACTTCTTATGATCGAATTAAAAATGTCGTTCCCTGAATCATGTTAAATAGAGAATATGTGTTATATTTTAATTAAATCGACAAAAATAAGAAAGTAAAAGCCCAACACTAAATTAATACAGTCGCGATCTCGAAGAAAAACATTATTGTGCACGCTCACAAAGAATCCACACAGCTTTGCGGACGCAGGCGAAAATCGCGGCATAAACAAACATTCCATAATAGTGATGTGACACCCTCCAAAATGTCGAGTGATGGATCAGCTAGCACTACAAGCTCTCGCATTCGACAGTTTGGATTGTACAGAAGTATCGATGCAAGAACCGAGGAGTTCCTTAGGTTGTCAAGAAAACGACAAATAAGGCAAGGATGTGCCTGTGCAGCTATATCCACAATTATTACTGTTACTATTGTCATTGTAAGTAGTTTTTGAATAATTTTGGTGTTTACTTTTTAAATCGTAGTGCTAAAACAAAAATGTGCTTCTAGAAAAGTCATGGTAATTGCAAGTTCTACTTCTGTCACTAAAATACGTTGCTAATTAGTTTTTTTGTGACGTAACAATTTTATCGATATTAGCATATAATAACTCATTGGTGGCCAACACAAAATTGTTTTGTTATGGTTTTGTTTCAGTTTTGGCGAGTAGGGTTATCAATAATTCTAAATCTTGAAGTGAATGAAGGTCGTCGTATTTTTTTCATAATTATTGAATTTCGTGTTTATATTGAGTGAAATTAGTCAATTTTGGTGACATTTTGTACAATTTTGTTCAGTGAAAGTGCACAAATTAAATAATCATGAAGAAATTAGCGTATCGTGTAATTCCTCGTTGCTGCCAAATCTCATTACATGAGCTTAAGTAATGAGGCCACCGCTTTACCCAAGAGCCTGACATGACTTACTGACGACTTATGAATGATGACTAATTATAATTGATATAAAATTTGATGCAAATTTCTACTTGACTTATGGCAAAATACTAACGAGATTGCCAAAACCTAAAAAAAGGAAAGGAAATTTATCAGTTTAACTTTAAATATCTTTAGTTCCTATAGGCGAAATTTATTTCTTAATAATTAGAGATCCTTATGATCACAGAAAGAAAAACGTTCCAGTAGTCCCTGACTAAACATAAAGGTTTATCTATAAACCATTTTGATCACGTGAACTTTTAAACAAAAATCCACGTTTAAATCTGTCCATTCATTTATTTTCCGTTTATCTGTGCTTATTTGCCTTAATCTCCTTAAAAATGAAAGAGTACATTCGCATAAAATTGACATATGAACCTTCTCCTCTGTTTACTTTTAGTGCAAGAATGTGATTAACCTTTTGAACTGACTTCATTATTAGGCCCTCGTACCTCTGCCTACCTCTTCGATGACACAGCCGTGAATGTAATTCTTCGAACGGTTCGAATATCAATAATGCGTCGGTAGCTAACCTTCCGTCTTGTTGAACTTTTCCTCTGTTTCCTATATTAAAATAACTTAGTAAGCGCTGTAGTTATGCAACAGCGTACTTGTTCGACTTTAATCTGGATTCGATTCCTGGTCGGGCAACAAAAAAATGTGTACTGTCAATTTTTTTAAAAAATAAAGTTGCCCGGGATTGTATATCCACCCGCTTGGCGATAGGCTTGCCACCTATAACATTGTGGAACTTAGTGTTTTCGACTAATCGTAGGTGCCTTGTTTGTTTCTCTACCTACCTTTTCGGGGATATGGGCGTGAAGATACTCTTATATTAGGGACAAAGTAAATATGCATATATGGGTGGACGATTGTAATTTTTAGATGCTAAAACTACAAAAGAGATTTACACAAAGAAGCTAGCTGTGATTGGTGAACCTTTTACAACCTTAATTTGGTGACATAGGTACCTACCGACAGAGCCATCTACTTGGTCCAAGTGAGTTTCTAAAACATCCCGAAACCCATTGAACTACCAACATAACATCCGTTTGAAATTATAACAAACATACGTATAGGATTCATGTGAACATATAATAAATTTAAATAAACCCATAATTAAGCAAATTACGTGCTTGTGTTAAGGGTGTTAATCAACGATACTAACACACAAAAATACCACCTTAATAAATATAATAAGCACTTAGACACAGAAATAAAGAAATCGATGTTCATCAGACATGTGCCAGCCAACCCAAGAATCAAACCCAACCCTTGAAGTTAGTTTGTATAGTTAGGCCTGCACGCTAACCACCTTGGTTAAAAAAGGGGCTACTGTTAGATATTAAGATATAACTAGTGGTCGCCCATTGGTCAAAATTCGACCATTTTAATATTTTAATATCCAAAATTTAATATCTGGTTGATAAGAAGGCCATCTTCATTTTTCAAGGCCAACTACTTTATACACACAAGATTATTTATTATATTAGATATCTTATAAATACAAGATTTATACAGAGGCTATTTAAAGTAAAGGCTTTTAATTCTAACATAATCCTCTATAATAATATAAACTAAGCAAGTGAAACTGCAAACCACAGCTTATTAATAAAGAATATATCACGAAAAGAAATTACAAAAGATGTTACATGTTGTTAGTAAACATACAATTATTCGTGAATTGCCGGTGACTGAACCTCGCATCATTATTTACATATTTTCACATCATGAAATCATCATTGTGGTATGGTTTGACAGATCATATAATAACATTGCATCGAGTGACAGATGGCAAGAGAAAATTTTACAAATTTGACCACAGAATTTGACAAGCCTAATAATTAAATTTCTTTGCTCTAAATTTATTTAAAAAAAAACATAAATTACTAATGGCTTAAAATTAGGCATCCCAAAATTTTGTAATCAGGAAAAATACGGGCTATCTTTTATGTCGAGAATTTAAGTCTTCTAGGCTATAATATCTGCCTGGCGCCTAACGCCAAGGAATAAGCTATAAATCCGGGTCTCAACAGTAATAGGAAAGCAGCCTGAAACTAAGGTTAGGTTAAAAGTTTAATGAAAACTTCTTCCGACTGCAGCCCTCCGTTTTCGTCGTGTTGCTTCGGGCTCTTTTGCAGAATAGACCACCTGCCTTCCTACCAGGCAGCTCATAATAGGCGAGCATAGGCTAACCGTCACCAACACCGTGACATCCTAATAGGTGGTAGAGTTTCGCAGCGACTCGTCCGGATTGGTACCACCGCCTTACCTATTCCTGCCGCCATAACGGCGTGACGTGTTCCGGTTCGGAGGGTAAGGTAGGCGGTCAACCCATTTTTGCTTTGGGGCTAACATCCCGGCCTCAGGTTGGCAATGCACCATTACCACCTTTGGTGTCTCTAGGCGGCGTGAATTTCTTACCATCAGGAAATCCGTCTGCTAGTTTACCATAAAGTTGGCCCATAAAGATTCAAATTATTCTCGAAATGACCAAAAACCACAAATTGATAAACAAACATTTCTTTTATTACGGATAGACAACAAATGACTTTCCTATATCATTGCCCCGCATGTAATTATTATAATTCACCACCAGTAATCACGAACATGACATGTGTATGCCGCAAAGGAAAGCAGAATAGCTATTTTTATGGACTTTTTTTCACACATTCGTCACATAATTGCCGCATTACTTAACTTTAATGTTATTAATCCACCTTCTTCATAGTTAATGGCTGTGACAACCCACTTTGGAGTTTTCTCCTAAAACCAATATCTTTAACCTTTTTGAGGTAAGAGATAGCTTTATTGTAGATCAATAACCAGAAGACCATTGTTATTTTCAATTGGCATCTTTTTATATTAATGAAAATTAATCCCATTTCCCTTGGTGAACGGATTTTGCTGATTCTATTTTGTTGTGCTAGTTATTGTCAGGAAGAGGTTCATATGACCACAAGTTTCATGGTGAGCTAGTCTCATCTATATAAGTATATACATAAAAATACGTCATTCCAACACGCCTGCACGGATTTGCCGGTTTTATTGACTATTTTTTTTCTTTTTGAACGAAGTATGAAATTCTGCGATACCATACTACAGTTTTTTTTTTTGTGAAGGATTATAGAGAAATGTGACGCGTAACAGATAAAAAACGTGACTGCAAATTTCTCTCATAAGTTAATAAAAAAGTTTTACTTCAAAAAAATCATTTATAGTTTTGGTAGATCAGAAGGTTAGTAGATATAGTAAATTTATAAAATATCTCAGAAATAAAACTCCTTGCACATTCTCGGGTTTCATTTAATTTTGAGTTAAACTGTCAAATATAAGATGGTTTTACTCAAGTTAGACGCTAACCCAGTATTAAATACTTAACCCAGGAATGTGCAAGTGGCCCTAATAAGCATATCTCTAACTATAAATAGGCCAATAAAATTAGCCGTAGAACGTAAGAATCTGTTGCAGAGTTAAAATGACGCGTTCTATAGTTATTATATTATACCATAGTACATCGCCTCTGTGGTCTAGCGGTCCGGGTGTTGGACTTGACTGCACGAGGTCCCGGGTTCGAATCCCGGGTCGGCCAACAAAATGAAAATTGGATTTTTCCAATTCTCTAATAAAAAAAATGTTGGTCGGGATTGGAAATGTGCCCGGTTGGCGATAGGCTTGCCACCTATCACATTGTGGGACTTAGTGTCTTCGGCTAGTCGTGGGTGCCCTGGTTGTGCCTCTGCCTACCTCTTCGGGGATATGGGCGTGAAGATACCGAAGATACCATAGTACACTCTATTTATACCTGTTGTTTCTTTTGAAGTTCATATTCCATTTATTTCCGGTCTAATACTGACAAAAACTCTTACTTAAATAATTTAAATACAATGATACAGCAATTTATGTAATTATGTATATTATGTACACTTACAAAGCAATATGCATTGTCAAGAACAACTCAAAAAGCACTAAACCGAATGCCATGCAATTTAAGGGACCAACTTCGAAACGTCTAAGCCCAAAAAAAGATAATTTTTATACAAGTACGAATGTAGAGTCGACAATGGTGGCAATTCTGCTGTTCACAATCTAAACTTATTTTAGATGCATGGTATCTTTTTCAAATGAAACAAAAACAAAAGAAATGGCAAGTTTTAGACATGTCAGATAAGTCCGAACATGTCAAATTCTTGAGTTTTAATCAACATTTCCGAGTGATTACAAGCACTAAAATTGTTTTATCTCTTTCTGTTACTTTTGTTGAAAGAAGACAGCGATACTTAAAATTAGTTCAGTGAGTGCGCAACAAAAAACCACTAACATTGCAGATGTAAGTTTAAATAACATCCTTCTTATTGAAGTCAGATGAAAAGTAACTAACAATTGTTCATATTTTCAAGTAGTCAAGGAATTATTTTACTATTGTCAATAAAATCAGAGTCTACTTTGTATGTGTGTAGTCATTAAAGGTATATATTATTGTTTTGTTGCTGAAAGCCAAGGTAAGTTAAATGTTTCAATTATATGTTTATTGTGATTAACTGCATGTTAAACGCACATTTTCGATGTAACAGTAAAAAATAAAAGTGGTTGTGATAGTGATATTATATGTACCTATATATAGGTATAATTCAGAGGGAGACATTTATATGTTTAAATATCAAACTTTTTGCAAGGTTAAAGTAACTTAGAAAAATAATGGAATACTTTTCTCAAATTATAAAAGATAAATTGAAAGTTACGAGTTATGTTCTTAAATATAGGCAATAGTTTAATGCTACATACATCGTAGTTCATAATTCAAATATAATAGTTTTAGCAGGCGCTAGATTAATAACAATCATTAAAATTATTGAAAGTAGTTTTTTTCAACTCAACAAAAAAGACGTAAAATGCTGACTAGCTTAAGTGAAATAATATTCAAAAAATTTAAAGCGTATTTTAATTTGTTTCTTCTTATTTTCAGATCATCATTTTAGTTTATGAATACAGCATATTACCAGTATCTATTTCCAAAACAACAGAAAAATCAAACTGGTTGGGTGTGATGAATTCAACAGCTGATACGACTTTTGATCCTAAACTTAATACAGCAAAGATTACTTTAGATCCTTCTTCTAATCAATTACTTCCACTTTTATTGAAAACTTTAAAACAAAGTGGATTCTATGAACAATCACAAGAAGAGTCCAGTTCTAGCACTATTCTTGAAAAGAAAGGGTCCATGGAGTCGTATCCAAAAAATAATATATTTACAGAATTTCAATCGTGGATGCGTTTACCTGTATCAAGAATGTATGCTATAGAGTATAAAACGCCACCTATCTTTTATTTTAAGTACCCAACAAGAAGTAACGATTACATCACAAAAATTAGAAAAATAAGAGATTACCAGCGGATGTTAAATTATGTAGACAAAATGATCAGTGAAAAGGTTACATATGGATCTACTCAACCAATTCGAAAAAGTGGATACAATTACGTTATAAGCAAAAATTCAATGTACACAACACCAATGTCGATGTCTAATGACATGATAAAAACAAAAGATAAGAAAATACATACACCAAAACCAAATTGCATGTGTCCACTTAAATTTAAATTAATTTTGTCTAAACTAATTAAAAGTCTACAAAGGGTATTGCCCGAGATTTCAAGTAATAGCTCAGAACATCTAGCCCCATGTAAAATAAAAAGTGATAATAACATGTTGATGACAAAATTAAATAAAAATAAAATTAAAACTGAATTTATTAAGATTGGTGTTAAAGAAAACGCATATTTAGACGATAAATTTAATAAAAGTATCTCAAAAACTTACAAAAAACATTCTATAAAAAATGGTACCACTGAATTAAATCAAATTCCTGTTTATAATTTTGATAAAAATGATAATCACAGTAGTAGCAAAATTATAAGTTTACTCAAACCGAAACGTACAAGAGCTGGCGTGTCTGCTAATAAAGAAAGTAATTCAAAAATTAATAATATAGTGAGAAAAGTTAATTTTGATGGTATGAAGAATGTTGCAGGTCAGATTAAAAAGCCACTTTCATTTACTGAAAGAAATGTCATATCAAAAGCTGATTATATTTATAGACATAATGAAACAAAGTTAACGAAACTAAATGATAGTTTATCTGAATTTCCACGACTCGGTAGCGATGAAAATATAGATGATGCAGATAAGAAAAATATTATAGATAAATTTGATTTTCTTGATTCTTATAGCACGGAATTGCTTAAGACCAAATACATACCACGAGATTCTAAATCTTCGAAAACTAATACACGAAATAAAACTTTAGAACATAATTCAGCATACTCAGCAAACATTTTTAGAAAGTCTAAAATTGATTTTAATAATACAAGTCAAAAAGATGCTACATCGATAAATGCAACCAAATTTATACAAACAGACACAAAACTAACAATCACATCTTTGTCTAATAGTTATTTTAGTAATTTTACATACATGTCAAATGAAAAGTTAGATGTAACGTCAACAGTAAAATATGGCGATATTATTTCCATACGCAACGAAAGTTTGATACTTTTGCAACCTAATAATTCGACACCAAATCCAAAAGTTCAGGACAAATATTTATTGCTACATAAAAGTGAAGAATCTGATGATGTTACTTTTGAAAAAGAAATTGAAAAAGTACAGCCAGAGAATCCAGAATTTTATCTTAGAAATATGGAAAACATGATTAAACATTTGAATGACAAATTAGACAAGAATTCAAAAAAAGTAAGTTCAGTCACATCCAGATCAATGCTACCAAGAAACAGACCGAGTTACTTAAAAATACAAAAAGACTGGAAATATGAAAATAGTCAAGACTATGATGCTTCAAATATTTATCAATCATATTAATATAAAATAACTATTCCAACGTTTCATAACTCAATGACTGATTATTAAAATCGAAAGGCTATGATTAAACTGATTAATTAAATAATAATACTCCACTATGGCAAAAGAAAATAATTAGTAAGAATAAGCGCCAACGTAATGAATGAGAATGAATCTAATCATTACAACGACGATCAAGTAATAGTATGACTTAATATACATTACACAACATTAATATGTTCTATTGAAACAAATCTAATACAAAAGAAATATCAAAAATCACTTAAAGATTACAGAATTATAACTTGCTATCAATGATTTATACAAATACTAAAACTGAACTTCTAATCATATAAGCACCAAGCACACCCATGGATTATAGTGTACTAACATTTAACTCACACACATAATTTCGGTTACAATTCAATTTGATGACATCTATAATAACATATTATGTGAAATATCTAACTACTTCAAATCGTGGTTCGCTCATGTGATATGTCTTGGTATCTGGTGAATCGGTCACGTCCACTGCTAGGTGATAGACTTGACAGATAAAAACTTTTCTCAAAATAAGATTGTACCTAATTAAGTTTTTTTGGTTTATCTTGTTAGTTTTGAAGTATCTGAAAAGATTTACATGTAGTAGTTGTATAACTTAAAGTATGTAAGTACGTACAGGTGAATAAAAAAAGTTTACGAAATAAAGTTGTTTTAAAATTACTTTGTATTGATAATTGATTTTTTTTCGGAATAAAGATAAATAAATAAATGTTTTTGGACAAATTACACAAATCGAATCAAGCCGCAAAGTAAGCAAATTTAATAATTGTGTTATGAGCGTCCGTTTACTTCCAATCCATAAAAATACTTAAATACCAGAATAAATATAATAAACACCCAGACCCGGAAATACAGATATCTAAATGATCATCACCCAAACGTCTGCCCCCGTCGGGTATCGAACCCGAGTCTCGCGGTTAGTCAATGTATTAAGGCGTGTAAGCTAGCCACTCGACCAACGAGGCGGTCAAAGATTTTATTTGTATTTTTTCTTTGAAATGAAATGAAAAGAAATTTATTTATTTGCGGAATATGTGTGTTTAAAAGTTGCTACAGAATACTTATTCATACCAACATATTCTACCACATTGTGGTGTGCAAATATCTAACTTAATTATATTGTATTTTTTATTTTTGTTATTTATATATTTTAACTTATAAATTCGTTTAAATATATTTACTACTAGGTTAGCACTTATTAATTTAAGCAAAAATTTTAACGATCGAGTTTTACCCTATCTACCATACACTACACATTTGTTATTAGTTTTTTAGATATTTTTAAAATCGAACTGGTATCCTATTCTCCCGATAGTAATAATTTACCGCCAGCTATAGACACCATATATGTTACTAGTACATCATTATCTTATAACAGGGATCTTGTGCGACATATACAAAAGTAACGGCTAGCTTGTTCTCTCACACGGAACATGACAATGCCAAGAACTAAAACCGAACGAATTGCTGCACTGCACTCCACCACATAGTTATGACTATCTGCTATAGTAGAATAATCCTGTAACCTAAATTTTTGAAGTGAAAACTTCATTAGCGGCGTTGTGCACTTTTTTTGAAATGGGTAAAACTTCTAAATTTGCGTCAGAACACGTGACCTGATCGAAAATTCGTAAGACGGCGCAGGTCGCTTGCGCGAATGTTTGTGTACGATAGAGCAATAAGAGAATATTTTATTCTACCACATAAATGATAATACCTACTTTCATACTGATAATTAAAACAATTCGTGCAAAACTATTCTCTAACCATTCCAAAATATCAAAAATGAACAAAGTTAAAATTCAAGTTTCCTCTTCTGGCAGCACTCCCGGAGTGCAACCCGTCGTTTTTTATATTACCACCAGAAACCAAGAGGGTCGTCACATTCCGACGTGTAAAAAGGTTGTCAATACCTAAATTAACCCCGAGTTCCCTGTATTGGTCCGGTTCCACAGTGTAGAATAGACATCTACCCCTCTGCCAGGCAGCTCGTAAGAGGCGAGCTTTCGTTAAAATGTATATCAGTACCAACGAGACCACTGGTGAAAGAGTGCTGTGCAGCAACTTGACCGGGTAGAGATACACCTCCTTACCTATTTCTGCCGCCATAACGACTTGGTATGACCGAGTCGTAATACCGGTCCGAAGTATAAGGTAGCCCGCTAGACTAGTGTAACTTTAATTTCCTTCTCAAACTATAATTTCAAAGTTTTATTATTAACGCTTTACTGATTACTTAAATCCCAACCCGCAAGGCTTGTCTTGAAAATATGTATGTTTATTGTATGTATATTGTATTATTCATATTTTTAAATGGAGAAACTCTTGTACTGTTTTATTATCACTTATAATTTATTTCTAAAATCCGAAGCTAGGTCGACCTACACGGAGCTGATAATAGGATGAAACCGGTTTTAAAGGAAATTTAGTATATCAGAAAATATATTAAAAATGGGTTGCCTAAAAAAATCCTAAACATTTTTTTTATTTTTTAAATTGTTTTTTATTCATTAATTAGTGCAATATTACGGTTTTATTCCGGTATAAACAGATAATTGTTAATGCTAGTTACTTTCACGGGATCGGATAATAGAAAAAGTGGCTTAGATACTGTGGTTATTAGTATAGTTGACGTAGCAACTAGCGCAATGTAGATTGGAATTCAAAGGCTTCAAGTAAACACCTGCAGTAGCAGGTGCGCTTGCAGGTGTTGTCTTATCAGCTTGTTTGTCGGCTACTACGGCTATATAAATCAAAGCGAGCATGCTTCGTGAGGCATTCTTTGTGAACGCCTTGCAGTCTTCGAACCGCTGTCTAGTACGGAGGTCGCCACTGGTAATAGGTCTCTCCCTGTCATGGGATGGCAAAGAGATAATTCTAGATGATAATTGTTAATTCAATTATGATCTAGGGCCAGGGTTGTGGGTCATTCGGGGGGGTGCAATATTTGGTTGGCACTCATGCGGGAAGAGCGGGGTGGAGCTTTCCCTTCCCCTTCGGGGGTTTACTTTTGTTGTCATAGTGGAATGCTTATTCCTATGTTCACGATGGTTTGTTTGGGAACGGAAAGGCATACGCTACTTGTTAGTGCGAGAGTACTGAATGATAGCGTGTGGACATCAGGATCGAGTGGATCACGTGTTACGACTTTGTTCTGATATTTCTAAGTTCTTTAGAAGCCAAACGCCCACAAGTTGTACGCTCCCGGGCTACCCGCCCGTATGTGTGTGCCGCCACATGTATCAGCCAGTAGATAGGATGTGTTTTCGCTCCGACATATAGTTTTATTACAATTTTTACAAATTTTATTATAATTTGTGTTGATATAATATATAGTTGCCAGAAAAAAAATTGGAAAAATGAAAAATCTTTTTTTTAAATGTTTGGTCCAGAATTTGTATCGGCAACTTACTTTCAATATTATCGCTAATATACTTACTTAACTATGAAATATGTTTTATTTTCTATTATAAGCTCGGTGTAAGTCGATGAAGGTTCGAGTCTTCTATTATTATTTTATAAATGGCTTACAGGTTTCGCTTATAACAGCATCATCAGGGTTGATACTTAAAACTTCGCAAAATTATTGATTAAAAAATCAAAAATATTATTTAGTAGTTCAAATTAGTATTATTTAGTACTTTAAGTTAATGATGATAATGCTTTTATAAGCAAAAGTGGTTGGCTATTTGTAAAATAAAAAAATTCTAAGTGATACGTAAAATAGTATAAGTGTTTCTACATTATAAAAAAAAATATTTTGAAGTTCTACTAAGCGCCGATCAACAATATCTAAGATATTACGTTTTTATTTTTAGCAAGAGCATTTATGATTTTCCACTAGCCAAATATTATATTATTCAAAACAATTATATTATGTCGTAATATTCGGTCAAGTCAGCGTCTAATGTAAAGCGATGGCATCAGGATGGTCAGGACCTAATAAGCTCAACGAGTGAGATTTGGCGGCAACGAGAAAACACATAATACACTAATTATTTCTTCATAAAACTTGACTTGTTCACTTTCAACAAAGTTGCCACCAAAATTGTTAAATGTTACTCAACAAGTACAAGAAGACGCATTTTCACAATCAGGGCACCCATGACTAGCCGAAGACACTAATAAATCCCACAATGTGATAGATGGCAAGCCTATCGCCAACCGGGCACATATCCAATCCCGAGCAACATTAACAAGTACAAGAAATTCAATATCAAGGTGCAAGCACTAAGTTCATTCTTCTCCGACCCTGCTAAAACTTTGATTATTTTTAATTTTCTATTTAGATCGGCAAATAAGTTTGAATGAAAGAGCTTTTTTTGCTTGTTAAAAATATTAAATATACATAGTTTTGGTTTTCCTCAAGCATATTGTGTATAAGTTCAGCAGAGTAACAATTGTCCTTTACTCTTGCCATGTTAAAATGCAATTTTAACTCTACCCATTGTGATAAAATCTTTGTAACTGCTGGCTCTATTGACAGCCAACGAGTATCGCAAACTTTTGTAATATTTTAATGATATTGGAAGGCAAACAAGCACACGGATTTCCCGATGGTAAGAAATTCACGCCGCCTATAGACACCAAAGATGGCAATGGTGCGTTGCCAACCTGAGGCCGGGATGTTAGGCCTCGAGCAAAAGTAAGTTAACCGGCTACCTTAACCTCCAAAACGGAACACGTCATGACGTTATGGCGGCAGGAATAGGTAAGGCAGTGGTACCAATCCGGGTGAGTCGCTGCGAACTCTACCACCTAGTCAGATGTCACGGTGTTAGTGACGGTAAGCCTATGCTCGCCTTTTACGAGCTGCCTGGCACAGGAAGGCTGATGGTCTATTCTGCAAAGAAGCCCGGACCAACACGGGGAAAAGTTTATATTTTTTTTATATTCATCTCTCCTTTTAGGAGATACGGAAAACCACTTATAAATTTCTCTTACTTGATATTCAATATTTCTTGGCACAGAGTTTTCAGATGCATGAGTCACTGCAAGTTGCAATGAGTGACATACACAGCGTATCAAAATCAAATTTTGAAGACCAAAATCACGTTTTAATATAGCATGCACGCCGTTGTTGATCCCTGTCATGACTGAAGCGTTATCTGTGCCTATTCCAATCATTTGATTTATATTTCCAAACTAGCTACTAAACCCTCAACAATGCTTTTGACATTTGCACTTTCTATAGAAATAAGCTCCAAAAAGGAACTTACTATTTTTACTTGGGTTTGCTAAAATACCTGATGACAAGTCCAAGATTTTGCTGACGCTCACGTTAGTGGGCTCATTTTGTAAAATATTGAACTTGTGGTTTCCAATGTCGTCCAAAAGTTCCTGACTAAAGTGAAAGGCTAACACGTTTTTTCATTATTTCTGTACATTTCGTTCGATTTAACTTTAACCCATCAGCCGCTTTAGAATCTTTGAAGCACTTGCTGCATAGCTCGCCTAAATGATCCACACTCATAGTTGAACAACATTCCGCGATAAATAACGACAAAGCGCCTTCAGCTTCATCAAAAGGCCTGCTTGAGCCTTCTTTGGCAATTACTTTGAATGGAATCTCTTTATTACCTGTAAATAAAGATAGTAAGTAATTACATTGAACTATCTTACGTTGTCTGGAAGAGATCGCTTCAATCTACAAGACCACCTATGCCCACAACGTACAAATGTTTTTAATGTTTGCAAATGTTTTTAGCTGCGTGAGAGCAATCAAGTGTTTATATATCTATATATCTATCTATATATTATTTTCCTACCTGCTTTAAATTCCACTTTTTGTTTATGTTTCTTCGTCTGGACATGAAATATCAAAGAGCTTAGCGAGTATTTCCGTACAACAATTTGTGCAAAATACCAGCTTTGGTTGAGTCTCCACTTCATGGTTTTAACCAACCTTTAAACTAATCCATATTTTCCCACTCCGATCTATACTTCTGTGCGTAAACTTTTTCTTTCCAAAGGTTTGCATTATTATCTGATTGTTACTATTTTTTCTTAAATACACAATGTATCTTCTGTCTGTTTTCTAACCGATAACAACAAACACAACGATAACATAAACAAAGTCGGGGAATCGGGGATTCCCGGCTCTTATGACGTTGTAAGTTGCATTCAGAAATCGCTATGTTTTTATTTTTTTAGACTTGGTACAAAAGACTGAGCTAATGTTTATAGTTGTATTTGATATTTGTATTATGTAATTACATTTTTGTAAAGAAGGACACTAATACGAGGAATAAACAGCTTCAAACGAAGACAGTTATAAACATTCACAGAACGTTGATATCTGCAAGATTTTTAAAATTGCCGCCATTTCTTGTGGACAAGACTAGTTTGCCAAACTCTATGAAACGTCATCTGGCTCACTGTGGTAGTTGTTTTTAGCTACTTGTAAGTATTTTATTTCGGGGATAAAATGTTTACCGCTGTAAGCATATAAAAAGTCTGAAAACCAAAAACTGTTAGAAACAGTAGCTAAAAAGTTAAGCTACAAGTTTTTAAGAAATGTAACTGCCTGACATCAAAAAGTTGCCAATTCTAGCTACAAAGTTGCAAAGTTGACAACACTGGCACCAACTTGACCGGGCAGGGATCCACCGCCTTACCTATTTCTGCCGCCATAATGACTAAGTCATATTCCAGTCCGGAGGGTAGGGTAGCCGCTAAACTTGCACAATAGGCCTAACTTCCCAGCCTATTTGTGCCAATGTTGCTAGCTTCCGTAATATTATAAAGCAAATCAAATAAAATACTCTATTTTTATATACTTAGACGACACGAATAATTTGAAATACACATTACCTTTTGACGTAGAAAATATAATTAGTACGTTTCTAAACTGAAACTATGATGTGGTTGATGATTCTACAAAGCACAAACTAAACTTAATTTAGATGTGTGTTATCTTTTTCTAATGAAATAAAAATAAAAGAGATGTAACATTTAAACGTATGACGAAAAAACGTCATTTTTTTCCAAGGAACAGATTGATCATTTGCAGAAATATCTAACTAGTTTGACAGCACTACATATGTTTTGTCTCTGTCCATTATTTTCGTTGAAAGAAGATAGATATAACTTAAACTTAGTTTAGTTAGTTCACTGCATAATTATCACCGTTATCTCTCTTACTTCGGATAACTGCTGATTGACTCATGAATAAAACTGAAAAACCCATGTTTGTTACAGGTAGTTCTACTAATCTGCGAGTATATGATTGTAGTAGAAACGAATATAGTACAAAATAAACGTCTGAATAGATCTGGGTACATACTTCAAGACGTTCCTGTTGCAGATAAGCTTGGCAGAAGTGACTTTGGGTTTGATCAAGATTATTATGCAAGAATGCCGTTACTTATAAATGCATTACAAGAAAACAAAGAAACACTACCTACCGTTGAAATATCTGTGCCTTTACTCATAAAGAAACATCAACTAAATACCTTTAAATTGAAAACCACAACACCCATGAATTTCATAAGAAAGACTAGTCCTAGACCATTCTTATTAGAATATAAAGGACCGTATCCTCGACCATTTGGAAAACCAAGCAGTAGTTCAAGAAGCTGGGTAGAAAGCTACCGAAACACTGAACGTTTGAAAAACATACAAGAACTTGTTAAATATCTAGAAAAGACAGTAAACGCTAAATTTGGAGATATGTATGTACCATCAAAGACACAATTAGCATTTTCTACTGTGATTGTGTCTCCCATTGATGATGAGAGTTCAAAACTTGGCGATTCTTACTTTAGAAGTCCAAAATTTAGATATAAAGGCAATCATAAACTAGATCCATTATATATTTTCCGTCCAGATAGTCCGCAAGATGTTAATCTATTAGCAGAAGATTTAACTACAGGGTTACCTAACAAGAGATACAAATACTCAAGTAAAGTAACTCTTTTTTCACCTAATAAACAATACAACAAAAAATGCGTTAATCCAGAATGTGCAGGCAGTACTAAAAATATAAATGATCCAGGGTATCTTGGTTACAACGAAATACATAGCTTTAATGAATTACGAAATAATAAAACGAAGTCAATAAATTTTATGCTTGACTTACATCCGTTAAAAACTAGAAATTCTGCTTATTATAAAGACCATGCATTTGATGCAAGTAAAATTCACTTCACTACACTAAAGCCCATTGTACATTTCAGAAGAAAACCTATCTTACCTGGTAGATATTCACTTAAAAAGAAAAAGTTTGGTACCAGAAATAGAATTATAAGCAATGAGACTCCAGACCGTTCCTTTAATGTTCAAGAAGAACAAACTACACCTATACCGGTACCAAAAATGATAGTTCATCTGAATGTTATATCTATCCCTAAATCATTGACAGATTCTGCAATCACCGAAAAAGATGAAAATAAATTTGAAACAACTATTCCACCTATCACAGAAACTATAAGACCTCAGCACATACAAGATCATCAAGAAATAAATTTATCTAATATTGAAGATTTTCATGTAGGTAGTTCAGGTGTCTTACCAGTGCCTCCTATCACAACGCCACCACCAACATACACAATTACTACGCCGATAATGCCACCTTTTATCTCAGACATACCTTCTACTGTAACTTATCCCCCGGAAGTAATACAATTTAGTCCTGAAGATGCTAAAGTTCCAGACCATTATTTGAATTTAAGAAAATCAGATTATAGTGAGGAATATTCTGAAAATGTAAGTGGTAGTAAATTTGGAGATAAAACGAAAGTGAACAAAGATAGTGAACATGCTACACTTGCGGTTAGGCTAAAAAATTACATGAAAACAACAACTGAAACATCAACTGCTATTGAAACTACCACTGTTGCCACTGAAGACGTTTCAGATACATATGTACCTCAATTAAATGGTCATTATCGGAACTTTAGATACAAGAGCTTAAGCACATTGTTAAAAGAAAATTCTGAAAAATACAGAAAAAAATTAGAAAACTCAGTGACAGCTACTAGAAAAACTTCTGCACATCTTCCTCAATACGTTGAAATCCAAAGAAATCATACACATAAATATTAGAAAAATAGTGTAATCGTTTTAAGGTTGTACATAAAACATAATGTGAATTAAGTAATTATAAATTATTATTGAGTCACATTGAATGTTAATTCATTAGTTTTAAAGTTTTCTAAAACAAGTGTAGTATTTTAACAGTTTTTTTTACTATTTTTTTACTATTTCATAATAATAATGCCTAACTACAAATATTTTAGTGTTCTCACGCAATGTATCAATCATAGATTTATTAATATCTATTTACATACTTTTTTTCTAATGTATTAAGAAAACAAGGGAGTTCTGGCGCCATCGTGAATGAAGGTGGTCGTAATTTTTTTTTATTATCGAATTTCGTGTTTATATTGAGTGAAATTGGTTAATTTAGGTGAGAATTAGATTAATTTTGTTCAGTGAAAGTGCACAAATGAAATAATCATGAAGAAATTAGTGTATCGTCTATTTCCTCGCTGCCGTCAAATCTCACTAAATAAGCTTAAGTAACGAAGCCACCGCTTTAGTCAAGACCCTGACCTGACATGACTTTGTATATAGTGACTAATGACTGTATATTGTATAAGAATTAACTAACTCGACATTGGCAAAGTAGTCGTAAAAAACGATTGAAAGCCATATTTATAAAATAAGAAGAAGAAAACAAGTACCTAAACAACTCTCTGGACTCTCGGTAGCTCAAGACTACCGCTTATAGTGTAACAAGAAGTTTTTACAGGGCGTTTATCGAATTAAAATTATTATGCATTCCGCTTCATTTTTATATGATGTTGGAAGGCAAACACTAGAAGGCAAGCAGATGGATTTCCTGATCCGCCTAGAGACACCAAAGGTAGTAATGGTGCGTTGCCAACCTGAGGCCGGGGTGTTAGGCCTCGAGCAAAAGTAAATGCACCGGCTACCTCATCAATGGCAAGCGCTACAATACAGAACTCTACCACCTAGTCAGGTGTCACGACTCACGGTGTTAGTGACGGTAAGCCTACAACCACCTTTTATGAGCTGCCCGTCAGGAAGACCGGAAGATGTCCTATTCTGCAAAAGAGTCGGGACCAACACGGGGAAGCTTATTATACGAGTATAACCTACTTCAATAAACATCATTTAAAGTGTTGCAGGACTATCTGTTTTTCGCTTGGTAGCTAGTAAGAAGCTAGCATTGATATATTGGGTGACTATCATAAGAGATTCGGTTCCTCTCTCATATCCAATCCTGCCACCAAAAAGACGATGGTTGCCGATGTCTAATTCTGCTCTTAATGGTAGGGAAGCCGGAAGACTCACAGCTATAGCATATGTGGTATCTATAGAGTACGGTCTTATCCATGAGAGCCGTGTGCTTGTTTGCTGTATTTGAAAAAATATCCCTTAGCCTTAAAAAAATCTCAAATGTCCCTGTAACTAGAATACAGTACTCTGCAATAATTTTTCTGGTGGTTTTCCTTCAACTTATTATTGCTAATTTATAATCGAAGCTTGTTAACCAGTAAAATTACTGTTACTACCTTTTCGTCAGAGCTTACTATTGTCGTATTCTAAATAGCTAAAAAAATAGATAGTAAACTACAGTTATTGACGAAACAGGCCCTTAGCCTAGAGTTTCCTGCATTGCTTTTAATACTAATAGCTAATCGAAGTGGTCGAAGGTAGGAGCAAAGAAAAAAAGAAGCTATGAAATGTCTTTTCACTCTTTCTGTAAAGATACTAAAGTTGCTCAGAAAACAATAAAGAGATAGTTTCAATCTTTAGTCGATTAAGGGCCACTTGCACGTTCCTGGGTTAAGTATTTAACACCGAGCTAGCGTCTAACTAGGGTTAAGTCACCTCGCATTTGACAGTTTAACTCAATATTAAACGTAACCCGGGCATGTGCAAGTGGCGCTAAATAATAGAAGAGGAATCAAATCTCTTTGTTCGTGGGCAGAAGATATTAACAAAATACAGATCCTATAGGTACTTTAGCTAAAATGAAATTGTCGAATATTATTGTGAAATTTCTGGACAAGCAATATAGTGAAAATGTTCAAGATTCAGCATTTCACTTTAAGAGCCCATGATTTTGTTTATCTTATAAAACATTGCTAATGTCTAAAGGGGACGCATTTAGTTTTGTTGAGTTGAGAATTGCCATTACCATTAAGTCGTAAAGGTAACAGTACGATCATTATACATAATACCTCTACCATTCCAGGCGAGTCCAAGCATGACTTTACCAAAGACCTACTTATGTTCAAGATATTATATTGACAAAATATTATATGCCTTCCTAAGCTCGCCTGGCTGAAACAATGGAACAAAAAATGGAAAGTGCTAGAGCTGCTAAGCAGAAGTATATCCGACTGACATCGATCCACAATAGTTAACACTTACCTAGTACCTACTTGTAGGACTACTTCAGGTACCTACGATGACATAAATAAAACAAAAAGTAAATTATTTTGAATATAGTAAAATATGTAATTGCTATTCGAAAGGTTAATATTATACTTCATGACACATCTACCGCAAACACAGTTAAAAACTAAGTTAGGAATTGCTTAACAAAATGTCCTTATGTCGAGATTAGACTTGGGCATAACCGTTATATTTTTCTAATGCATTATACGTTATATTATATTTTTATAACTGTTGTTTTAAACTGTTATAATATATATTATATTATTTTATCGTATTGAAGACGCAACGATGTAGGGTCTAATAGCAGTAATAGCACTCAAACAACATTCACAGTTAGTTACAGTTAGACGTTATAACACAATACCCAGGAAAGTTCAAACTAACGAAAATTTAGCAGTGAATACACGAACGAAGCTCACACTAATATAAAATCAAAACAATTATAATTTATGTTAGCGTTATATTTTCATGTAAGTAAAATTTGTTTTTGTTACTAGTGACATAACGTTCATATTTGTGTGACGCGTAATGCGACGTGAAGTTCGTCAACATTATTTTATTTTGACCTTGCTCTAAGTTAAACCTAATGTTGCCGAGTAATAATAAATATTATAACAGTCAGCGTTGAAAATAAATAACGATTAGATCGTTAGAACTTTATATTAAAATATATTATCTGTTGTATGTTATAACGCCCAAGTCTAGTCGAGATAGAATTTGGTTTGATGACTAGCTTGTTGATGTTGATGACTTGTTTCATTTGTCACTAACTAGATGGCAGTATTGTAAAAACTAGTACTTACAATGAAACTTTGCTGTACCAGAAATTAGTATATTATTGTCTTTGGCTGTACATAACACAAAGACAAGGATTATGTGTTTCGTTTGTATACTTGTATTTGACCGCCTCGTTGGTCGAAAGGTTAGTGGGCACACCTGACTCCACCGAACAACCACGAGGCTCTTGATCGATTCCCGACGAGAGCGGGTATTTGTGTAATGAACATCAATGGGTGTTTATCAAATTTATATTGGTATCTACTTAAGTGTTTTTTCTATTATTTGTTTTGTTTGTTTACTGGTGTCGTTGTCTAACACCCATGCAAATTGAACATCCTTTATTGTGTCATATACGCAACAGACAAACTAATTGATGATTTCCAGAAAATGGCCAAAATTGATACCAACTACTTATATTAAAGATATCACCAACTTGATGATGACAAGCTTTTTGAGTAGATCATTAGATTTGTAAGCTAACTTAGGCCCGGTTCCTGTATTCAAGAAAGTGTTTGCTAATAGTTATTTTTTGTAGAAATTGTTTGTATAAAATCTAACTACGGCCGTTCGTTTTCAATTGGTAACTCGAAACATTTTGTATAACTATGAGCAATGCCTTAGTTTTAGGCAAACTACCAATGATTCTACTGACGGATTACGGTTCGTTCGTATATACGGAATAGATACGGCGATGGTACCAATCCGGGCGAGTCGCTAAAAAACTCTACCACCTAGTCAGGTGCCACGGTCAATACCGTCTTTACCATGAGGAAACACAAGTCCAGTGCCCAGGGCCTCTACATATACCCAAAGGGACCCGAAGGATCGACCATTCCACTCACAAATTATAACCTCAAATTATTTTGGTTGGGTGCATTATGTTTTTCTCATTGCCCTAATTCAAGAGCGTTCAATTTCGCAGCTAAAGAACGATTAAGTAATTTGTCATTGATAATGGGCATAGAAAGTGACATTCTTCATAAAATTGAGTTTGAGGCTTATATGCAATTCCTATTCGAAAGGTTATTTATATATTTCAAGGAAGCCAGCAAAACTGAAAGACGAAAGTCGTGAAACTATTGTTATTACTATGACAATAAGTACCCATGGCGGCAGTATCAATCAAGACTAGCCGTTACAGGTGTCTACGGCCTAGTCTAATGGTCTATAGTCTAGCAGAAATTAATGAATTTAAGGATCTTTGTTAACTACGAAAATTACATACACGCTAATAATTCTTTTTTTTTATTTATTTATTTTTATGATATTGGAAGGCAAACAAGCAGACGGATTTCCTGATGTTAAGAAATTCACGCCGCCTAAAGACACCAAAAGTGGTAATGGTGCGCTGCCAACCTTAGGCCGGGATGTTAGGCCTCGAGCAAAATTAAGTTTACCGGCTACCTTACCCTCCGAACCGGACCACTTCATGACGTTATGGCGGCAGGAATAGGTAAGTCAGTGGTACCAATCCGGAAATCCGGACGAGTCGCTGCTAAACTCGACCACCTAGTCAGATGTCACGGTGTTAGTGACGGTGAGCCTATGCTCGTATTTTACGAGCTGCCTGGCAAGGAAGGCAGATGGTTTATTCTACAAAAGAGCCCGGACCAACACGGGGGAAAAAAAACTTTTAATAAACTTTTACTAACTTGGTGTAGGTATATCTACGTATCTACTTTATATAGATATGTAATGGAATTATAAAACGTGTTTTTCATCCAGTATAAATTTATAATTAAGATTTATTAATTTATTATTTATTAGAATTCCGATTTATTTGCAGAAAAGGGTAGCATAGAATTTCAAAAGAGAGTAAGATTAAGCTTTTTAAGAAACATACTTTGCAATTATTATTTTATTAGTTCATTGCCTACCTTATGCTTACCAGCTAAGTTCCAAACTATAATTAAAAAAAAATATAAAAGGTACTTTAGATAATAATATAAGTACTTACCTACTATTCAAGATGTTTCAAATAAGCCCAAACACAATGGGATAATGTTGGGATATTTAGGATATCCTATAGCTACCTTCCGTTTCCATCATCAGATCTGTAAGGTTACTCTTGAATTTCGAATCCATGCAAATTAGAAATAGGACACGGTTTTGTCATTTTAGATACTCTTGAACACAGTGCTAGTGGTTTATAACCATTTAGGTAATTTCAAAAGAATTCAACCAATTTCTTTAGATAATTCATTGTTTATTAGTAACTAAATGTCAATTATTCGCTAGTTTTGTGTCCAAGAGTATCTAAAATGACATATAATCGATTCCAATTTCCAAAATTGCATTAATCGAGTTTCAAAAGTAACCCTACAGGTACGTGACATAATATTTTTACATTATTGCGCTTTACACGTACGTGCTTACAAAATTTCAAGTCATTAATTCAACTCAATAGTCGCCTATGTGGTCTAGCGGTCCGTTGTAGAACTTGACTATATGAGGAATCCACGTGATTCGATCTCCAGGTCGACAACAAAAAGACATTGAGTTTTTTCAATTTCTAATAAAAACAACGTTGCCTGCGATAGGATATTTGCCCGGTTGGCGATATGTTTGCCACCTATCACATTGTAGGACTTAGTATCTTCGGCTTATCGTTGTTTCCCTTGTCGTACCCCTGCTTACCTTTTCGGGGATACTGGCATCAAGACACTTCAACTCAATGGTTAAAATTACAGTGGTTCAAATTCAACGGGCAAGTTTCCAACTGGATAAGCATACGTAAATTGCAAGTTAAATAAAAGCTTGGAATGGTTAAAACTGCGGCAGGCAGCAAATGGTAGCAGCAGATTGTAATGAGACAGTAATACGTATCTGAACAAGTCATCGCAAAGCTTTGCCATCAACTCATCAACGGAATTAGGGTAAAACATACCGAACTACCTGACAGAAAGCTGATATTCTAATGATTGAGTGCTGCCAGGGATCAAAATCACCCACGTCCAATAATCGGTTAATAATTTTTGTAGTAGACAAATAGAATGAAGTACTGATCGCAATACTTAGTTCAATACATAAATTCATAATTCAATACATAAAAAGTCATAAATCCTTACGACCGGTTTTAGGTATACATACTACCACTACGCAATAATCGTACATAAGCTATCCTACCTCCTATCCTACATAATAGTCTGACGTTCACGGGATTAAGGGTTCCTGTGGACGTCAGACTATTATGTACACTTACACGTATATTAGGTATATATACTACATTTAGTACATATAAGAAAATACTAAATACCTACCTACCTATAATTATTATATTGTTCTTAATTTTTTATGAAAGCTGGGCTTATTTACATTTGACAGGAAATTTCAAAAATCTTAAGTCCGGCTCCATCCGGACGCCTGGCACCATTTTTTTATAATGTCAAAAGACAGCGAGCAACATGGCTATCGTAATGGTAAGAGATAAATGTGGCCTTTAGACGACATAGAACATCTATGACGCCTATAGGCCACATAGGTACCTCCTGTCTATTGTACAAGTGTACCAGCTTCCCTAATATCGGTTCAAAACATGACACTCTCAATATGACAGAAGAATTGGATAAGACGGTGGATTAGCACCCGGGCAAGTTGATATACCTACAACAGCAAGCATTTCACCATAGGCACATAAAACAAATTTTGTATGTTTTATGACATTGGTAGGCAACAAGCAGACGGATTTCCTGATGGTAAGAAATTCAAAACACCTAGAGATAACAAAGGTGAAAATGGTGCATTGCCAACCTTAGGCCGAGATGTTAGGCCTCGAGCAAAATAAGTTTACCGGCTATCTCACCCTCCGAAGCGGAACACGTCAATTTTATATCAAGTATTTTACGTATTTTATATTTTATATCAAGTACAAAGTTACAAAAATCTTAACAGAACAAAAGCATTATTTATTCAATTAATATTATTTTTCGCTGTGACCTCAAAATCCATTGAAACTTGACCTGACCTATATCTATCTCATTCCAGTCAATGTGACCTTGTATTTGTATCTCCCTCCACGAGTCACGCATCTGAAGAAAACTCCCGTTACTTTTACCATCGCAAAAAGGCATTATCTGCGACTTATTTGAAACGCAGCACCAAAATATATCTGTCTCGCTTTATAACTCATGTTTCTGTAAAAGAGGATAGAGATAGAAGTAAAATAAAGGTTCTACAATCTTGTCTCGTGGAGACCGGTGCTGCAAGTTTTGACAGTAGGTATGTTTTGAACTCTGCTAAGGAATGACTTAAAGTGGATTAAAAATCTTATAAAATATGTGAATAAATAAGTGTTTTGTGTAATAATGTGTAGTTAGTGTATAATGTGTATTAAGTTTTTTGAGCTTGTTGTGTAATTTGGAAATATCATCTTAATCAAGGTTAGTATTTGAACTGTTTGGAAATAACTATTAACGACAGTTAGTTAAAGGTGTGTGCATATGTTCGACTTTCTCAAAATTGTATTGGTTAGTCATCAAGGACATCCGTGTCCCATATATGGCACAAATTACCCGACTCCGACCAAAGGTAATGTGTTTCGCGCTTAGGTATTCTTGGTGTATTTGCGTGTTCCTTTTCTACCCATGTCCCTCAGAATTCTCTACACCAAAATACTTAATATTTGAAGATAGAGAATATACCTAGTTACAGATATAGCAAAATTCTATATTATCGTCCCATAGCCCAAAGTACGTAATAAGTTACTAACATACTAACAAAACTAAATAACATGGCCACTGCGAGATGCTATTATTTGAAGGGTTTTTAAAATATTTTTGTTACTTAATGATTTAAAAAAGTTTTAATATTATTTATGACTGTAGATATATGTTTAGCGTGTTCATGGTTTTAATTGGCTTTAATTCGGTACCCGACCTTAGTGGTTGTTAAGAATAATAATAGCCTTTTGTTTGTACCTATAAATAACACATTTTTTTAATTAAAACTTATGACTTAAGTTGACAACTAATACAATGTCCCTATGGACAACTTAAACTGACTAGTTTTTAACTTCTACAAATCTGTTGGCTACCTAGTTGCCATGTATAATTTGCGGGATAATTCACTAGGTACATAGATAATCAGATTGTAGGTAGGTACCGGGGGACCTAAACATTCCATGAACAAATCGCCTTTTTTTACCAGCCAGCCTCGCAGTTTATACAACTTCACTGGGTTTTAAACAAATCGCTCGGGTAGGTATTGGGTACCTATCCGAGGAATATATTAAAAGTCTAAAAACCCATTGTGTTTTCAGTATGAAAAGCAATGTGAAAAAAGTCTCAGCTCTAAATCCTGGCACTTGGCATTCGATACTCTCTGCCTAAGTCAGTAACTTTGTGTAAAGATATAAACTTAGATAGATGGCAAAAAAATACTTTTATAAATATTTCACTATTATATTTTGCCACAGATTATCTGAAACTATCACACAAAGTTACCAATCGTGGGTGAAAACTCCACGTTTACCTAATGAATAGCAACAACAATTATCGCGTTTCCCACGGCACCATTATCAACAGTTCACTGACTTACTGTTGCATCAGTTAGGCTTCCATCTTCTCTACGTACAGATTACAAAATTTGACCCCGTCACCAGCTTTTTGGATCCTCAGAAAAGAATCAACTTATAAAATAAAGGGAAATGTTGTTTAAATAAATAAAATTGATATCCCTGGACAAGTGACACCAAATGAATCAATCCCCAAAATAAGCAAATTATATGCTTGTGTTATTGGTGTTTATCAACGATTCTAATACAAAGAAATACTTAATAGAAACCGGCCGAATAAATTTAATAACCACATAAACCCGGAAAAGCGGACATCTTATAATAAGAAAATAGATCCCGAGACCACATGAAATCGAAACACCGTACCACTAGACTCCCGAAATACCTACTTTCAATTATATTCCTATCGATCCTCTCTGCTACCTCGCAGAGTTGTTTGGCGTAAATTTATATTTGTATTTTTCCTGCTTGTTTGCTTTCCAATATCATAAAAATAAATAAATATATAAACGAAAAGAAATAATTGTATGTATTACTAGGTATATGTCATAGTAATTAAGCTAGGCAGTAGGGGCAGTACCACCGCTTTACCTTTTCCTAGCGCCTGATGTTTTTGTTGGCTTAAAAAAATAGACATACAGATTAGGTACAACAAAATAAAAAAGGAAACACTTTCGTCGTCGTTTGTTTTTATTATTTCACATCGCAATAGACCGATCTTTTTGGACATTTTACACATACATAAAAAATAAATCGTTTACACAAACAATTGGTAAAATTAATTAAATCATAATTGATTTTGTAAATTTAAGTCCCTTTTAGTGTTCTTTAGCCGAACAGTGTTCAAATGTCCGCCTATTCATTACCAAATTTTGCAATGTTGAAACTTGGCAGATAAACGTATTCTGTGTACTGCCTCGTGATGCTTAAAATAAATAAACGCTCGTCGTGGGTACACCCCGCTTCCTCTTCACATGCTTTGCACGTCTTCCAAAGCTGCTGGATGCAAAGAGTATGTAAATATTACATGTTTGATTTATGTCCTGTCTAATTTTTATGTGGATGGATGTAGGTACTCGGGGAAACCAACTCTGACATCCCACGATTATCCATCCGAGGGTGGTTTCAAGAGTATCGGAAACCGGCGTGTTTGAATGAAAAGGGTAATAAACGTTAAGGAAGCCAGACAGGTCAGGATCGGGAGGTCTGGCAATCGATACTCTCTGCCTATCCCATATGGGACTTGGCGATAAGATATGTATGTAATTTTTAAAATAAGAGTGAAAAGTAAAAGTTGACCAGAATTTTATTAAAGCTTTCAACTAGAATCGATTTGAATGAGATATAATTAGCAGTTTCAGACATACAACACATTTTCTAAAACCTTATTCTTGTTATGTATTCTACAACTGTGATTTATACAGATACTATGAAAAACAAAGAAATTTGGAATCCGACTTGCACTTGGCCTCTTTTGATTTAAATGCCACATGTACTATCATACGTATTTACTCGTGTACCTAAGTGATAATATAAAATTTCTATTATCCTTTTTGGATACAAACCCAATAGTGGGTATAGTACCCATAAAAAAATATGGTATATGGTAAATTAAAATTAATTTCTATTTGTCTTGGTTATCCCAATGAATGAAACTGTTGTGTTAATTACAAAAAAAGTTTCTTCACGCTCATATCTCAGGCAGAGGCACAACCCAAGACTGGGCGAAAACAATAAGGCCCACAATGTGATAGGTGGCAAAAGCCAACCGGAGACATATCCAATCCCGGGCAACGTTATTTTTAATAGAAAATTGAAAATGTAAAATTTCAATACTTTTTTTTGTTGCGCGACCCGGGGATCGAACCCGAGACATCAAGAAGTCAAGCCTGACGCCGGAACGCTAAGCCACAGAGGCGATTGTATTAATTATTTTTAAGAGAAGTTTCTGTAAAAAGAAAATTTAATAACATATAACGAAAATATAAATTATACTTACGTACGAGTAGTTGTCATTCGAATAGATTCATAGTTAATCTGTGTTCTTTAGACAGGGCATAGTTTGCTAGTTTATTCGTGTTTTTTTTTAAAGAAATATGCAATAACTATTAGCAATTTCCCATACCATTAGATTGTGATTGTGATGATGGCGGTAGATAAGTGAAAGCACCCAAGACGAGTCTACTAAAGTGATTATGAATTATGGAGACAAAAACCTAATAAAATTGTTATATTTGTATAACCCATAAAAATTGCAATGTCCGAAACAGTAGTAGATCATATCAAAAACAAGAGATTTTGGCCAAGTTAAACTGCAAAAAAAACTGACTCCAAGTTTTATTAACACGTCACAATTTGGTACATAATTGTTAATAATTTTTAAACAAACACACAAAGGAGGATATTCTCAACTCGATTATGTTTTATTTCGGTCAATAACCATGAAAGTACAAAAGGAACGTTATTGCTGTTCATTCTTTATTGTAGTAAGGTTCTGAAGGTTTGCACAATGTAAGTTGATTTTAGACAAGTACATTTATTTTACACAAGTAGGCAATAAATGCAATCTCCGCATACCAGCTTGCCCGTCAGCTAATGCAACTTTACTAGCACAAAAAATATCCAATGCAAAAGTCTAAGCTAAATTTCTAATATACATACATACATGAGAAATGTTATATTACCCTTAAGTCTAAAACGCTGAAATGAGACCAAGTCTTATGTCAAAGAAATTTATGTGATATATGTATATTGTACGTAAAGTTAACCATGAACTTTTGTCACCGATAGTCATGCAACGCCAGTCCAAAGAATAAATAAAAGATCAATTTTTAAAAACTTATAAACATAAAAAAATTTGAAGGATTTTTTTGAATCTCGTTTTTGTGAGTCTCTTGGTGTTGCTAGGTCTGATTTTGGAAAATCAATGAAATACATATTATTTAAAAAACTAATAAAACTTAAATAAAATGTATGCATTTGTTTACCAGTCAGCGATACATCTATAACATTTATGGTGTCTATAGGCCACGGTTATCTCTTACTTTAAGGAGACCCGTGTGCTTGTTCTCTGATCTATCACATTAAAAATGCAAAAAAGTGGCTAAATGGCGCTGAAAGAAAATTTCACTCTACCTTTTTTTAATTGCAATAGACAGCAAACATTTACATAGCTCTCATAATAGTAAGAGAGTATCGTGTCCTACAGACACTATAGCTGTCCTGTGGCTGGGATGCTAGGTCCAATTTGCTGGTATACCGGTTCCCTACGGAATCGGTCACTGTCATTATAACCGGAGGAATAAATAAGACGGTAAATCTTTTCCTGAACAAGTTATTGGACAGCGCTTTACCACTAATGGACTTGACAACCTTTAGTGGCGTCTTACGAGATCCTGGTGAATTGGTTAACCAACATTTCAATATATACTAATAATTATGTAGTAGTACTAGTAATGGAGCTGCTGTCGGTATAACATCTACACTATATAATGTTAAATAGGAAATATTTGATTGTTTGTGTATTTGTTTGTATTTAATAGGCTTCGAAACTACTGAACCTATTTGAAAAATCTCTTACCATTAGAAACCAACATTATCGTTGATGGGTTACGTTATTTCTATGAATAATTAGAAATTTGACCAGCCGTGCGAAGCTGGGACGGGTTGCTAGTAATAATATAAAGATCTGATCGATGTCCCCGAATTCCAGGTATATTTACAAAGTCATCAAAAATGTATTAAACGAAATTAACAAAATTTTAAACAATAATAAACTACGAAGAATATTTATAAACTGCACGTATTCGTAGTCAGCAATAATTAAGCTCAGTAAATCTGCAACACCCAACTTCAACTATTTAATTGGGTACCACGACGCGATTTGATAATTCTTTATTTGAAAGATAGTAGCAAATGGACAAATAAAATAAAATTCTCAAATTTTGATTCTCAAAAGGTTCCAAATGCATTTTATCAACATCCGACTTGTGATTTTTGAGTTAAACTTACTTAATAATGCAAAAAAATCACCTTAACGACCTCATTATTGATGAGTAGACAGATGGAACACCTCGGAATCATGACCTATCTTTCTAAACAAGAACCATCTTAACCGGTTTGCTAGGACGGAGTAATCGCGCAACAAACATAGAAAAAAAAAACAAAGTCGAATTGAGAACCTTCTCCTTTTTTTTGAACTCTGTTAAAAATGGGTATAAAAAGTAGTGAATTGTATTTACATAGTATTTTACGTACCCGTAGTTGCCTCGGACTAATTTAACTATTTATTTTAGGCAACAAAATAAGAAGTAGACATGTCTTGGACGGTGGAGACTCTATGTGCAAATATCGTCGGATGGGTGTCGTTTTAGGCCAAACAGGGTTTAGTTTAGTGTTTCTTCGTGTATTCAACTTCAAGCTAGGCCGAAACCGTTACACAAATTTTTTAGAAGCTATAAAATTCTAATTTATCTTTAATAAGACTAATAGTTTACCCGCGACTTCGTTAGAATAGAATAAATTTTCATACATCTCCCATAATAGTCGCTTAGATGATTTTTGAAAAATAATTGACGGTTTTTGTAAGCGGGACTTTAGTTATATGCATATCAAATTTCACCAGTCGATTAAGCGCTTTAGACATGAAAGCGTAATAAACTGATACACATGCGCATTTTAATACTAGATTGAATTTAGGTACATATTTTTCTTATTTATTTGTATTTATAGATCACGAGTCATTAACTTTCCTGATATAGTATGAAATAATTCTTGCGCTTTAATTAAACTTATAGATTTTTGTATTCCAATAAGCCGCAATTTAGTGAATTGAATAGAATTTTATATATAGGTAGCATTGGAAAAAACCTGATGGATCGCCTGATGCAAGAAAGATTCGTCGCTTTGTTTTTTAATTTGAATGACTAATGTGTTGCCAACCTCGTGGTTTTTACAACTTCACCGACCTTTGTGGGCCAATCAGAGTGCTTTGCCCATCTATTCGTTGCATACATATACCTACTAAGATGGTACCATCCTAAGTTTGTTACGTACCGGACAATGGTAAAGGCAGGTATAAAGACTTGCGTGAGAAAGATTACAAATGTTTACAAACTGAACATCTTTTCTTACAAGCTTATTGCTGGGTAAGCAGTTAACCTGATATCCAGGCCATTACTTATGAGAAACCCAAACTAAATGAAATATAGTCCATACTTAAACTAACAGACATACCTACTCTATTTTCAGAGCATCTAATCGAAGCATACCCTTCTACTTTTTTAAATAGGTGCCACTCTTTCTAATTTCATGCCTTATACATATTTACAAATGATTTAATACTTACAGTTCACGTACCTATTTATGATGATTCACGTTGTTTTGACGTTAAAGATAAACATAAACATGTGTTTTAAAGGAAATGGAAATCGAAACGTGATCAATATGTGGCCGTATTTAGTTACGTATTGCAAGCTGTCCGTGTAGTAACTAATTAGACTTGTCGTACTGAGTTTAGACTCAGTTTTGACTTTTATGGAATAGTTATATTAACATACCAAAGCAAGACAGCCTATAACTTGTCTCCAAATTTTTTATTTTAAAAGTTGGTTTTGTAGAAAGTTACGATGTTACAGTAATTTAAAAACAGCATAGGTATTTAGGAATTGTTGTTACTCGAAATTATAAACGAACATCGCTGGACCAATTACACATCATCATCATCATCATCAGCCGGAGGACGTCCACTGCTGGACATAGGCCTCCCTCAAAGAGCGCCACAAGTCACGGTCATCAGACGCTTGTATCCACCGACTCCCCGCGACTTTGAGCAGATCATCAGTCCACCGGGTGGGAGGTCATCCAACACTACGTCCTCTGGTGCGGGGCCGCCACTCAAGAACAATGTGGCCTGCCCATTGCCACTTCAGCTTGCTAACTCTCTAAACTATGTCGGTTACTCTCGTTCTCTTGCGGCTCACCGAAGAAACACCGAGCATAGTTCGCTCCATAGCACGCTGAGCAACTCTGAGCTTATTTAAAAGGCCCACATTTAACGAGCAAGTCTCAGTCTCAGTTGCATTCAGCGATCGACCTCTTTCTTGAAGTTGGATTTACCTAACTAAACAGTTTGACCTAGGTACACATACTGATCAACAACTTCAAGAATTGAGTTTCCGACGTGAACTGGTATAGGTGCAACATGAACGTTGAACGTGACTTTCGTCTTGTCCAAGTTCATCCTAAGACCCACCTGTTGGGATACTCTATTGAGGTCACCGAGCATCTTGCGCAAGTCTTCCAGCGATTCCGCCATGACCACAATATCATCTGCGAATCGAAGGTGAGTTATGTACTCGCCGTTGATATTGATGCCGAGTCTTTTCCAGTTCAGGAGCTTGAAGACATCTTCCAGTGCAGCAGTGAACTGTTTCGGAGAATTAACGTCTCCCTGTCTCACACCTTTCTGCAACTGGATCGGTTTCGAGCTCTGATCCTGTGATCGGACCGACATAGTGACTTTTTCGTACAAACACCTCAACACTTCGATGTATGACCTCTGTAATGACTGAAGCACCGTCCATGTCTCAACTGAATCGAAGGCTTTCTCGTAGTTCACAAACTCTAGACATAATGGCCGATTATACTCCTCGGTCTTCTGTATAATCTGGCGCAGTATATGAATGTGGTCTACGGTGCTAAAGCCTTTGCGGAACCCGGCTTGTTCGGGAGGTTGGAAATCGTCCAACCTGCGTGATATTCGGGTCGTGATGACCCTTGAAAACAACTTGTAAACGTGACTCAGAAGTGAGATGGGTCTATGATTTTTCAATAACTTTTATCACCTTTCTTGAAAAAAAGAACCACCACACCTCTGGTCCACACTTCTGGATCATTGCCGTCGAGGATGACGGAATTAAATAGCTACTGGAGGACCTTGAGTACTGGCATTCCACCTGCTCTCAGTAGCTCAGCAGCAATTCCATCGTCACCCGGTGCTTTATTGTTCTTCAGATTAAACAAATTGAATCTAACCCTAATTTAAGCAAATTATGTGCTTGTGTTATAGGTGACATAAAAATACTGTTATATATAATAGTATATATTTAATAAAAACACTCAGACCCAGAAACGCAGACATTAAAATATATATTATACATATATAAAGAAACCTTCTCTTAAACATATACACATAAATATTTGTTGCCCTTTATTGTAGTTGAGTAAAAAGGAATGTACAAATATTGACTGCATACATTTTAAAATATGTAGAATAGTAGGTAAAGGTTATTGATAGATAAACTAAGCCATTTCACAAGTCGACCCAGTCAAACACGTTCCGTTACTCAAAATCCAACAATGACGTTACGTAAAACGAATCGTGATTTTAACCTACATAATATTGATTGTGTATCCAATAGTACTTATCTCTTGCAGTTACTTATTTCTATAGATTGTACATGATTGTATACTAGCATACTCGGTGAACTTCGCTTTGATTGGCATTCGCTTGACATTAACAGCTAGTAGGTACTAGTTTGTCTGGAAAAAAAAAGTTTTTTTTTTTCATATTCCCCGAAATATTCCTGGATTTTTTCTTCATAAAAGCCTTTTCTATACCATATCCCACACAATAAAACATGAATTAGCAAAATTGATTGCTAGGGCCATTAGTAGGGCCTAACATAGGGCTAAATTATAAACCACCCATCGGGAAGCTGCGACTATACAGTTTCAACATAATCGCAAATATGGCAAAAACTCATTTATTTTTTTCTGACTAAAATCTTAGTAATATTGAGTATTAAGTCTTAATATTAGCAATTTGTTTTTACTTTAAAACATAACTAAATAACTATATTGCCTACTACTACAAAAAAAACGCTTGCTGCAATCCCAGACATTCAGAGATATGATTTTTTTTTAATAAAGTACCAGTTTGGTACCGTCTTTTGGTCGAAACTTATTAGGCTGTCCCAAAATAGGGTTAAAAACACGACCTAACATACCGGCTATAAGATAGCGACGCATTAGGAGTTGTAAAGGCAAAGTCACTATCATCAGAGAACCTGTGGTTGTTCCGCCTCAACTCGGAGTGCGTTGTGCTCGTCGGTTCACAGTTATTTTATTACAGTTGAAGGCTGTAATTTAATGATGTATTTATGTTGATTAACTTACTGTTAATATATTTTTAGTTTCTTACGGTATAATTTTTATTTATGTTTATGCTGTTCGAATATAGTAATCTGTTGAGATAAAAGTAGCTTATGTCAAATTTCAATGTGTCTTTTCTACAGTTCATTATGAGCTAGTAGAAGCCTGAATAGTGATAGCGTCAGTTCTAGGATCTTGGTGTCAGATAGAAATTTCTTATAGGTACATTTTTCAATAAATACCTATCTTTTATAGTTATATTTTCTTAAAATAGGAAAATCTAGCGACCGCTAGCTCATTAGTGGTGGCAATTTTGTTGCGCACTCACTAAATTAATTTTAAGTTATCGCTGTCTTCTTTCAACGAAAGTAACAGAAAGAGACAAAACACTTATAGCGCTGTCAAATTAGACTGTACGTACACGACATTTCTACAGACTTTTAATCGATCTCTCGGAAAACGTTGGCGGAAAATGTTTTTAACATCGCAATTTAACATGTTCGGACAAATCTAACATTCATAAAACGTTCCATCTCTTTTCTTTTTGTTTCATTTGAGAAAGATAGCATGCATCTAAAATAAGTTTAGTTTGTGAACACCAGAATTACCACCATTGTCTATACATACAGTAAATAAATACGCCTGTGTAATAGGTTTTGTAGTTATTGTCTTGTTGATAGTGTTAGAATTACTTTTTTTTTCTTTAAATGACCAATATGTTGCTTATCGAGAGATTTTTAAAACTTGAAAAAACTTCACATTCTATTCGAAAACCGACATTTGCGCGTTTGGTACGCCTAAAGTGCAACCAAAGCGAATTATTTTTAGCTTGTGGCATTGACACTAGCATCTGCCATTTGTCAAGTATAAGTTTGCATAAGTATTGTTTGTATAAATAAAGCTATCATATTTACCAAAATTGGGCGTATTGATGAAGATATTGACGTATCTTATATTTTCTCGTTGTCGTCGAATTTCAAAAGATTTGCAGTTTCGTGATTACTTTCTTCACTTTCACACTTAACAGAATCACTTCACTTTACTTCAATTTACTTTAAACTTAACAAAACTATACAAAATGTCACGAAAATTGGATAAATTACTCACTACTTAAATATGTAATTCAATATATATGATGAAAATGCGTCCATCTTATCTATCGAACCCGGCATCCCGGAAAACATCATTTAGAATTAGTTTAAATTTGGTAAATTCATAGACATATATATTACTCCCTTTGAAATCATTGGGTAAATTCTTAAATATAATATTGCAATGAAAATTATGCGAAGTATGCACCAAAGAGTACATAAGTACTACGTAATAAGAGGCGGGACTTCCATAGATACATAGCAAACCCGAATTTGTATAAAGTTTACTTGAAAAATATAACCCGTATAATTTGAAAATAAGTCTAAAGGCATTCAGATATAAGGCAACTAGTGTCATGATTTGGGCGAATAAAAAACATAGCAAACTTATTTTTATTTTTTGACATAAAAGTTGCGCCAGGAGTTTTGGCACTATCGTGAATGAAGATGGTCGTACTTTATTCATTTAGTTAATTTAGGTGGGAATTAGATTATTTTTTTTCAGTGAAAGTGCACAAATGAAGTAATTAGTGTATCGTGTATTTCCTCGCTGCCGCCAAATCTCAATAGACGAGCTTGAGTAACAAAGCCACCGTTTTACTCAAGACTCAGACATGATTTACTGACGACTTATGACTGATGACTGACTATAATTGATTAAAAATGATATAAAATTTGATGCAAATTTCTACTTGACTAATGGCAAAATACTTACGTGAAGGCCAATACCTAAAGAAAGAAGAAAGAAAGTTGCGCCAAACTGGTATGCACAGCACAGAACAATATTACTCACAGAGATGCACAGACTAGTAAGAGAACTTCAACTAGTAAGAGACACAAATATATATTCATCTCATTATTTTGTCGATTTACTGAAGTTTCACTTCTATCGTGTGTGAATCGCACAAACAACTTTTTTTAGCTATAGGTATGTTATATTCTGTCTAGATGGCAGGGTAGCCGGTAGTCTTACACTATTTGCCTAACACCTCGGTCACAAAACAACGGTGCACCTGCATCAATGGTGTCTATAGGACAGGGCTACCTCTTATCATTAGAAGAGCCGTGTGCTTTTCGCTGTTAACACAAAATAATAGCGACGCCTGTGTGGTCTAGCGGTTTTGGTGTTGGATTTGACTGCATGAGGTCCAGGGTTCGAACCCGGGTCGGGTAACAGAAAGAAATTTTTTTTTTCCAATTTTCTAATAAAAAAAAATGTTGCTCGGGATTGGATATGTGCCCAGTTGTCGATAGGCTTGCCACCTATCACATTGTGGGATCACATAGTGTCTTCGGCTAGTTGTGGTTGCCCTGGTTGTGCCTCTGCCAACCTTTTCGGTAATATGGATGTGAAGATACTGTACTGTACTGCTATCAATTATGTCTTATTAGACTTTGAACTTCACATTTCAGATGGCAGAGATAATCTTCCAACGTCGGAAGGTCGCCACAGTGATGAATGAACCAAACCCATTGCTGATACTACTGGTGATAAGCCTCCTCAGCGCTTGTGTAGGCCAGGTGATCAACAGAGCCCCGCACTTCATTCCTCAGACGGGAGACATGTCCCAGTTTGGTTTGCCAGAAGACACACGAGTTGGTACACCAGTATATCAATTAAAAGGTAATTTAAATCTATTTTTTTTATGTTATAGGAAGGCAAACAAGCAGACGGATTTCCTGATGGGTAAGAAATTCATGCTGCCTAGAGACACCAAAGATGGTAATGGTGCGTTCCCAACCTGAGGCCGGGATGCTAGACCTTGAGCATAAGTAAGTTTACCGGCTACCTTACCCTCCGAACCGGAACACGTCAAAGGCAAGCATTGGACGTTATGGTGGCAGGCATAGGTAAGGCGGTGGTAACAATCCGGGCGAGTCGCTGCGAAACTCTATCACCTTCTAGGATGTCACTGTGTTAGTGACGGTAAACCTATGCTCGCCTTTTACGAGATACCTTGCTGTAAGGCAGATAGTCTATTCTGCAAAGGAGCCCGGACCAACGCGGGAGAACTCCAAGCTTGAAACTGGTTCACAATCTATTAAACAATATGATACAGATTAGAAGTGTACTTAACTTTACTCTTATTTTAGTCAACTTTCATTAATAATACCGATAAAATTATACTAATTGGTAAAGCACTGTATTGCAACTCGGTCGGATTGGTACCGTCGTCCTACCTGATTGTACTACATGGTTCTCATCA
>NJDC01002743.1:34549-83780 GCA_002245475.1 Calephelis virginiensis | reverse complement strand
ACCTGATTGTACTGTAGTACATGGTTCTCATCATTGCCACCTCCTGTGCTAGAGGATCAAGTAGCTGATGGATTTACACTAATGGCCTCAGACGCCAGCCACTAAATAGTAAAGCACCAATAACATCTGTGGTTTATATATGTTTTCTTTCATGGAAAAATTGAAACCAATAAGACCTTTTTACAGAAATTAGCTCTCCAGTATAATAGCTCAATGTTTTATTAGTAGCACAAGGCTCTGTTTAAAAAAAATCCATGTTACAGTACAGACAATCAGAGGAGCGCATTAGTCAGGCGACAACTGAAAAAATTGCTACGGGTGGTACATAACTAAACAGAACATACATACATACACATCTTCACACCAAGTCCCTTACGGGGTGGGCAGTAAGTATCAAGAGCCAGACCTCACGATCCTGACAAACCTGTCTGGCTGGCTTCCTTCACATTCATTACCCTTTTCATACAATGTATGTATGTATGTATGTATGTAACTTTGAATCTAATTAATCACAACGTAATAAACACGCAATATAAAATATTTTTATTTCGAAATTAATATGAATTTCGGCGACGTCGAAAAAGTCACAAGGTTTGTTGTAATTAATCATTCGAAAATGTTAACACATTCAATGCTGACGTTTCCAGGTATCGACCCAGAAAACGGCCAGCTGCGATACTCCATATCCGGCCAGTATTTCACAGTAGATCCGCAGACTGGTGTCGTCACACTCGCCAAGGCGTTGGACAGAGAGGAGCAGCCAACTCTTGAAGTCATTATCAGCATAACAGGTTTACACAGACATTTTTACACTTCATGACACCATAAAAGAAGGTAGATGACCTCGAATTAAGTACTACTCGTTTATATCACCTAAGGACTTCAAAGATGATGTGTTTATTAGTTACAGATATTAATTATATTCCTGTGTATAAAATACTAACTGCTACCCGTGGCTTCGCTCGCGTGGCAGTTAATATATTTACTGATTATAGACCATTAATAATGAATTTCATACAAACTTTCAACCCCGTTTCACCCCCTTAGGGGTAGAATTTCCAGAAATGCTAAAATATATATTTACTCGTTTTTAATAAGTAGCCCAAAATTTAAATTTCATTTTTCTAACTTAAAAATGACGGTCTTCCATACAAGCTTTTAACCCGTATTTCACCTCCTAAGGGATAATTTCCGAAATTCCGTCTTTAGTGGGTGCCTACCCAATAAAACGACCCTATTCACCAAATTTTTTGCTGTAACTCTAACAGTTTTTGCTCGGCGATGATAAATCAGTCAGTTAAGATATGTTATTTTATAAGTATAGATAAGAGCAATTTGTTTTTTAGAATCCATTCTAATATTATAAATGCGAAAGTCTGTCTGTTTGTCTGCTTGTTACTCTTTCACGATTGTTCATAAACCGCCGGATTGATTTTAATGAAATTTGGTAAGCACAGTTTGTATGAAAAACTTTTCTACGCTGACGAGCTCGCCGTTAAACTGCTGGTCTTACGTACAACTGGGGCAACTTGTAAACCACAACGTTCAAAACAGATTTACTTGTATAATAAAATTTGAGCAATAATTTTGTGGTTACAATGAAATAGCAGAGATTACAATTAGGTGTAGTAAAACTGCAATAAACTCTCGGAATCATGACCTATATTTCTAATAAATAACTATCAAAATCGGTTAGCTATTGGTCGAGTCACCACGTAACAACGTCGAATTGAAATCTTTTTTTTTTTGAGTTTGTTAATAAAACCCGGTTAACACCGGATTGGAATGTGACCAATCAAATGCCCATAAAAAGTTTCCACTTAGTTCTTGGGGCATTTTAGTCTTTGTTCATTAATAGCATCTACTTGAAAGAAGTATTTCTGTTAATCACACTTTTTAACCGACTAGGACTCCAAAAAGGAGGAAGTTATCAATTCTACTTAGTAAGTATGTTTGTTTCGTGATTATTCGCCTTATAACAAACAGATTTTGATGGTCTTGGGAGTTTAAAAAACAAACATTTTTTCAAGATGTTTGCTTACAGCTCCCCTTTAGGCTTCCAGCGCCCACAAGGGGGCATTATCCACCACTTTGAGAATGACTGCTATAAACTGTAAGTAGCTTGATACGAAGTTCGTCGTGTCGAGTAGTGTAATATAGAAATTGGTGTATATTTCTTGTAGTGTTACTGCGCTAAAATTATGTCCGTTTATTTCCAGATGAGGCAACAGAAGAGACAGAGCCAAACACGGTCTCCCTCCGACGGGTGATACCGGTCAAGGACGTTAATGACAACCCTCCCATATTTCGTAATAGACCCTATATACTCAATATCAGTGAAGCAATCCCAGTCGGTAGTGAAATTGAGGTAACTTCGCATTATGATGATTTCATCAATTATAATTTTGCTAAGCATCACATTAAAGATCAAATTTATAAAAAAAATGTTTAAAACCATTTTTTTGTTTAGTTTAGTATTTTTTTGTATTTTTACGTATACTGGTAGATTTTAAGTAAGAAACGAGTATAGGTTAAATGAGTCATTACTAACACGAGCACTAGTTCTGTGTTAGTAATGACTCAATTAACGTTAGAGTTCTGTGCAGCAATTAGTCCAGGTAAGGATACTCCACTTTACCTATTTCTATCGCCATAAAGACAGTGACATATTCCGGTCTGTAAATTAGAGTAGCCGGTAGACTTGCACTGCTGGCCTAACATCCCGGCCACAGAACAGAGCCGCACTTATATCATCTATGGTGTCTAGCCGTATTCCTGTTTGCTGACTTATCCCACAAAAATTTGGTAGGAAGTAATAAATATGTTTTTTTTAAATAGTAAGTGAAAAATCGTTTGAATTAGTATTTATGTCCTTTCTCCGATCCCGTACATAAGTATATGGTACTTGCTTAAAGGCACAAAATAATACAATAAATACAATAATACACAATACTAACGGCTGCATTCAGAGACGTTTAATCAGTCAGTAATCGACATTTTCCATACAGATTTGTAACTCAATGACACCATACATTTTAATTTATACTAGTGGTCGCCCATTGGTCGAAATTTGACCATAATAGATTTTAATATCTTGTTGATAAGAACGCCATCTTCATTTCTCAAGACCAACTACTTTGTTTGTCCATCCATCTGTGATCTTTTATCGTTATCATCAATATATAACATATTTTGTTACTGTTTTTCCTTTTCACGGGTCAGCAATCAGCTGGTAGAAATCTCTATTGCTGGAGATAAGCTCGCTCATTGTACTGTATTATCTTTACGTTTGTGTGTTTCAAATGCATGGTAGTGTGGGTAATGTTTTATTTATTATTGAAAAATATTAGCGTTCTGCACTTCTCGTACACATAAACTATAAGTGTGGCAAATTTTGTGCTCCTGCGTCCGCGCAATTTTCGTAAAAAAGGGGTCCAAAGTTTTGGCATCACTTATTAATATATACATTTGTGACTTAATGACACCATAAATTACAGGTATCTCCAAAAATCATTGTTACTGACAGCGATGACGGGCTTAATGCAAGAGTTGAAGTAACATGCTCTAAAGATAAGGGGATCGATGCTGACGCTTGTTCTACTTTCAGAATTGTCACTGATATTGTAAGTTTAGAATTATTATCTCTAGGCGGCGTGAATTTCTTACCATCTGGAAATCCACCTGTTTTTTTGACTTCCATGTTTTAAAAATAATCTGTACTTTAAATAAAACTATAAAAGAGTGAATTCTGGATGTTAAAGATTTAAAAATGCACATCAGAACGCATTTTTGGTATATTTAGATTTTTTTTCTGTCTGTATCATAACCGCAATTCACGTTGAGTATACTGAACCGATCGTAAAGAAATTTGACTGGCTTATACTCTTAATGTTATTACATTAAAATCGTTTATATTCCGAGGAAGATTATAGGAAACTTTTGATGGGCTTACTAAAAAGTTTCCCATGGAAGAGGGGTAAAAGTAATTTGCTTGTAACTCATGAAAGATGTGCTTTACAGATTGTCTCGTATTTTTTATGTAAGTTTTGTAGTTTAAAAATTACAGACACAATAACAACACTCTATATGAAACGACTAACTTGAAAACCGGAACGTACTGAAAGAAACATAGGAACATTCAAATCACATCACATATACATACATATCTTCACACCCAAGTCCCTTTTTATGGTAGATAGAGAGTATGGAGTGCCAAGCGAACAAAGTTTGCCTAGTCGGCTAGTATATAATATACATGATAAATTTATGTAATGTGAATAATGACTGTCATTCCGAAATTGGGTTAAAATTTTTAGACCGTGTTGAGTAGGTACATATTATAAAAGACATCCACGTGGAAAATAACGTGATAAAAAATTACTTTTGATTTTTTCCCAACAAAACTCACGACTCAAAGAATAAACTCTTCCATTAAAATAAATAAATCTAGCCTCACAATCCAAACTTATTATTTAAAACGTACTTTAAAAGCAAGGCGACCCGGTCCTTCAATATTATTTTTTTTCAAGAAAATTGAAGCCAGACGTTAATCTATAAGCGCTTAGTCAAATAAAAAAAACATTTTAGACACATTATTTTTCATGTGGATATTTTTGATCTAAATAAGTAACAGTACATATAAAACACTGTCTAAAAATTCAGACACTTGTTTTGGAGGGATCATCTTGTACGAATAAGTTACGAATGGAGAATAAAATTTACAGTCAAGCACATTGAACTTATTGTTTTGACTGTGAAATTCATTTTCCAATTTTATTTTATAATTACTACATAGATTCTCGAAAAAGGAAAGTCAAAATTTTGTCTGTCAGTCAGTTTCAAAAAAATACGATAATGCCCGGTATTGGAAGAGGTTGGCGATAGGTTTGACACCTATCCAACTGTGGACCAATAATCATAGATGTTTCAGGTAGTAACTCTGCCTAACTCTTCAGAGATACGGGCGTTCATGCACTTATAATTTATTTTTAAGATAACACCAAACAAGTATCAAGTTCGTATATTCGTTGCAAAACCATTGGACTTTGAGAGTCGGACAGCATACGTTATATACCTTGAAGCCAGGGACAGTGGAACAACTGTGAAGAATGCTTTTGCCACTGTAGCAGTAGCCATTAGAGATGTACAAGACCAACCGCCTACGTTCCTTGGAGTACCATATTCTGCAACTGTCCCAGAAAACTTGCCACCGGTAAGCAAACTCTAAAAGGAAGAAATTAACTTTGCATTTATGTAAAACTTATTATTTCTGGTATATTTAAATGTTTATCGCATCAAAAAGATTTATTTGCAATCTTACTAACATTATAATGCGAATAGAAGTTCATTTGTTACACTTTTATAATTAATATAAATCTTTGTTTACTTATTCTTGAAGGTATTAAAAGTAACATAGGATACTTTTTTAATGACGAATTCGAGCAAAGCTGCTGGTAAAAGGTTGTAGGAGTAGTTGTGTATTATCGTTGTCAGACTTTTATTAACAATATATCATGTAATAAAACTTAACTGTAATAGAATTTATGTAGTTTGTGTGTTGTTGCATGCATTCAGAGTGATTTTTAAATCACATCTAGAAACTGTTTTGAAATCTTTAGTGTTTTTAAGGATAACATCATGTTTTTAAGTCTCACGTTTCAGAATACTAGTATTATGGAAATAGCTGCTAAAGATGGAGATACAGCTAATCCAAGACCTGTTTTGTTGACTTTGGATGGTGACATACAAAAATACTTCAAACTTATACCAGAAAAACCTATCGGCAGAGCTACTTTAATAACTTCAGATGTGCCAATTGATAGAGAAAGCGATTTAGTTGTACAAAATGGAGGCGTTTATAGTTTCTATGTAAAGGTAACATCATAAATTATTCAATGTTGTGCACCTAAAATAGGACAAGATAATTAAGTTATAAAGTTTCAAGTTTCATCTTTTTCTGCCAGAAAATGTATTTAAAAAACTTTTTTTTGTAGGCTACAGAACTAATAAATAATGAAGTACCATCAGATTTCAGTGTTATTCCAGTTACAATAATAGTTACAGACGTAGATGATCATATGCCAAAGTTCAATAAAGAGGTTTTTGACATATCCATACCAGAAAACATTGAAAATGGAAGCCCTATACCAGGTTTATCAATTTACGTTGAAGATAGTGATTTAGGCCAAAACAGTAAATATGACCTCAGACTTCGTGATGTGTCAAATTCTGAAGGAGTTTTTATATTAAGCACTGAACATGGTGAAGGAAGAACTCCAATAAGTATCAGAGTAGGAGATTCTACAAAGCTTGATTACGACGTTGATGACGAAGAAATGAGAATGTTTAGTTTTGACATCATTGCTTCAATTGGAGATACAGATTCATCGTCTACTAGAATAAATGTTAAGCTTTTAGATATGAATGATAATGCACCAGTGTTTGATCAGCCGCAATACAAATTTGATGTACAAGAAAATTCACCGATTGGTCAAAAAATAGGTGATATACAAGCAACTGATAAGGATTATGGAATTTTCGGTCAAATCGAATACTCATTAATGGGTTTTGGCTCAAATTTATTCAAGACCGATAAAAATAAAGGAAATTTATATGTAGCACAACGGTTAGATTACGAATCACAAAAAAGTTATAGTTTGACTCTTATTGCTAAGGACGGTGGCGGGAAAAGTACTACAACAAGTATATTTGTTGATGTCTTGGATGTAAATGACAATGCTCCATTATTTGAACTTTTGGAGTATAGTCGAACAATAAGAGATGGAGCAACAAGTTTTGAACCTCAGCTAGTTGTGCGGGTAAGACTTTCAATTATTAAGAAGTGATCACTTTAAAATAATTATTATCTTAAGATTCACCTAAAAAAACTATATTACTCGTACTATACAGGATTAAATTTAAAGCAACAGCCAATTTAAAAAAAACGGTTCTGAATCGATAGCACTTTCAAGCAATGAAAAAACTAAAAATTTTAAATAAAATCATTTTATATATATATTTTATAATTTTATCCGTCGCAAAATACAAGATGTATGATGTAATGTAATGTATGTATGACGTAATCAAAACATACAAACGGTTCCCACCAACCGCAATTGCATTTGCGTGCTACTCGTACTAGGTACGATAGCGTGGCAACAAGTGAAATATTTTTGCGGACTGTTTTAAATAAATGTTTATAGGATAGCGTTCGTTTGGAGGGACCGGGACGGGGCGCATCGCAGCACAATAATCCGCCTAGATCGCTTTTATACATTTTATATGGAGCAACGCACACTGTGCCTGGGAGCATCGGCGCGGATTTTCGTGCGGAACCCCGAGCGCGTTCTCCAACGAGGCCTACAGTCACCAAATATCACGATATCATTATTGTGAATAGCGCATCAATGACATTGCTCGCAGAACCAACAAGCACTGGGGAAGAAAGGTTCTCGAGTGGCGGCCCCGCACCGGAGGACGTAGTAATGGACGACCTCCCACCCGGTGGATTGATGATCTGGGGGGTGATTATGAAACTCAGTTACCAACTCAAAATGGATGAGTGTACATCGAATCGCTGTCAAATGACGTGTTTTGTATTTGATATCTCCAGTGACCAACAGAAATACAATAGAGATAGCAAACACAAATGACGTCATTTGATGTACACTTTTACAGTTGGAGTTGACAACTGAGATACATAATCACCCCCCTGGTCAAAGTCGCGTGGAGGGGCTGGATACAAGTGGCTGGTGACCGTGACATGTGGCACTCTTTGGGGGAGGCTTATGTCCAGCAGTGGACGTCCTCCGGCTGATGATGATGATGATGACATTTTAAAGCTAAAGTTTTGTATGACAACTACTAGAGGCGCCACTTTCCATACTTAACGATTGTAACATCGAGTCGTCTATACATTTTTTTGCTCTGATCTTTGACGCTGTGTAACAGAAATCCGTCTATGCGATGCGGCTCGGCCCGCCTCAGTGTACTATGCAATACGATGCGCTCCGACCCGACACGCTCCGCCATGTTAACAGTGGGCGCTATCCTCATAAAGTAAATATTACAATTTGAGAATAACATTTAAAATGCATTACAATTTAAACCTGTACCCCTTTCCAAGTTGCCCTGTATAAGTAGCTTGTTTTAGTTAAATTAGTTAAGCAATTCTTATGAATTATAATGTCAAAGGTATTATTTTAGGCCACTGATGCTGACGGCCCTACACAAGGTGGAGGACGTGTACGCTATTCTATAGAATCTGATAACAGCATAGCTCATAAAGGTGATGTGTTTTCAATTGATGAAGATACTGGAGAAATAACCATAAGAGACAAAGTTGAAACAATGGACACTTCTAGGGGACAGTACGAATTAACAGTACGAGCTACAGATTTCGGTAACCAACTTATTTTTAAATAATATAATAATTATAATTTTTAATATTATATTTATATTTTTCAAAACAAAGTTGCTAATTGCATCTATGTACATATAAACTAAAATATACTCGATAAAATGAAAAACAGAAAAGAAATGATTTTAGACAAATTTAAGTATTTATCTAAATGGCTAAAATTAATCTGTTCCTAGAATTTTGAATGTTGAGGCTTGGGAAGAAAAGAAAAGCCCATACAGTATACGTATAGTTAAAAAACAGGTGTGCATGTACCTAAATAAAGCTGTTAATTTTTAGATTGTATATAAAACAGATACGAAAATGCAACTAACAATAAATAAGGTACTAGAGTTCCTTAAGTTGTGTATACGTTAAATTAATAGACCAAAATAAAGTAAAACTACATTTCACTTTATTAAATAAAATAAAAATGAAATAAAGTTATATTTTAGTGTATATCAAATAGTTTTAAATACCTGTTACAGGTTATCCCCCTCTTCATAACGAAACCAGAGTAAATATACGTGTAGGTGTACCAGGAAATCAAAGACCTACATTTAAAGGAAATTATCATAATTACAAATACACAGTCAACCAAGGAAATCCTGAAAATCAAGACGATTACAGTTTTGATCTAAACGCAATGAATTACAAAGCTACTATTAAAGAAAATGCTGAACCCGGGCAAAACGTTACTATGGTTGTAGCCAACGACCCTGATGGCTTAGATTCATTGCTAAGTTATCATATTGTTTCTGGTGCCAAAGACAATTTTGTGATTAATGAAAAGTAAGTGATCATACATACAATACATCTTTTAATATTTTTTTTATAATTGGAGCAATCAAAATTCAAATGAAAATAAGCATCGTATTTGATAAAGCTAAGAATGTACGATACTGTAGCATGAGACACATAATATTTGTAGTCATCGAAAGGACTAATATTAAAAACAGCAATATACTCGTATATCAATAACACGTTTAAGAAACACATTTAGAGGTTATTATAGTAATTTGCAATTGGTGTTTTTCATTATATGACATCTATTTAATTAGTATGAAAATTTTATACATTCAAATTCGTTACTGACAAAAATACCTACAGTTAAAACATAAAATAAATAGCTCATTACGTTTGAACTAATTATTTTGATGGTCTTTGGATTAGGGGTTTTAGTAATTAAAGATAAGTTATGCCTAAAATCTTGGTTTTTATTTTTCAAATCTTTATATTTTTTCAGATCTGGTCTCATAACTGTTTCTAATGATGCCCACCTTGATCGAGATGATAATCCTGAGCGATATGAGATTATTGTTTCAGCTGTTGACAGTGGTGTTCCTATACCTGAAACTGCTACAACGACTGTATTTGTCACTATTGAAGATGTAAATAATAAACCTCCCAAATTTAATGTCACCGAGTCTACAACGTACATTTCTGAAAAAACTAAAATTGGTGATATTGTTGTAAGGATGATTGCCTATGACACAGATTTAAATTCAAAACTAAAGTTCGATTTAATCAGTCCAATTAAAGCTTTCTCTAAGGCTGGTGTCCCCCTGAAACAAAATACACCTTATGATTACAAAAATCTATTTAAAATAAATGAAGATACAGGAGAAATATATGTCAATGGAAAATTAGATTATGGTCAAGCATCTGTAATTATCTTAACAGTAAAAGCTACAGATTTAAATGCCCAAATCGATAAAGAAAACCAGTACGCGCTAACAGAACATACGATTTACGTTCAACCATATGCAGACAAAAATCCACAATTTACGAACGCTGGATGGTCTAGTACTAATCCAATAATTCATCATAAGATTAAAGAAGAACAGCCAATTGGTAGTACAGTTTTAGTTTTAATGGCTGAAGACCCTGTTTCTGGCCACATTGTTACAAATTTTAAAGTTATTAATTCTGAAACTGGTCTTTTGCAAGTGGATCCTCTGAGTGGGCAAGTTGTTCTTACTAGGCATTTGGATTATGAAGAGTTGACTAGCCCTAATCTAACGCTCTCCGTTCATGCTACTAGTAACGATGGTAGCAAACACAGTTCAGCAAAAGTAATTATAGAAGTTATTAATATTAACGATCATCCACCAATGTTTGAGAAAGAGGTACGTTTCACACTCAAATCAAATTACATTATTTTTAAGGGGTGTCAGTTTTAGATGTTTTTTTTTGGATTAAGTATTCTAATGACACCTTGTTTTAATAAATGGCTATAAAATAATATATGTACAAATCAATTTTAAAAATTTTAGCTATTCAAAGTGAATGTACTAGAGTCAGTAAGCTATCCAGAGCAAATTTTGACAGTTCAAGCAAAAGATGCTGACGCTGTACTTTCTGAAGAAGATAAGATCAAAGGATATTCTGATATAAGATACGCTCTAAGAGGAGATAACGCTGAACTTTTTATTATAAATAATATTACGGGAACAATTCAGGTAAAAATTAAATGATCAATCCTTTCTTAGACAAACTTAAAAACTTTACCAATATATTATGTTTTATAACGTGTATGCAGTACAAATTAATATTGAAATTATGTATTTTAGATTGCACCAAATCGAACTTTAGACCGGGAATTTCAATCAGTTTTGCGGTTAGATGTGGAAGCATTTGATACTCCTACCGGAGGATCAGACCGCTTGAAATCAATTGCGACAGTGCTCATTGATGTTTTGGACGTAAATGACAACGATCCAAAATTCGAAAGAGATTTGTATACAGGTAAGTCAGTAGAAAACACTTCTACGGTCTCATATTATAAACTTTGAAAGAATTTGATGATGGTATTTTGCATATTTTCCTATTAAATATTACTTTACATTCTAAAACAAAATTCAAAAACACTTACAGAACCTGTAGAAATATGTTTTTTTTTTATTTAAAAAACCCATAAAAACCCTCAGATATGTTACCAGTATATTAGTAATGGACGAATGCATTTTCACTCTAGCTGTGATCCCAGAAAATGTTGCAATTGGTGTAAGTGTAATAAAAATGACAGCAACAGATCCTGATGAAGGTTTAGGTGGGGATGTTAAGTATGAGTTCTTGGATGAAGGAGAAGCTAATGGTGAGTTTATATAATGTAATAAAAAAGTTTTGAAAATAAATTCATAAATTTTCAGTATTTAAAAAATATACATAAACGTATTCGCAGATTGAAACTAATTATAAAAACATTTGGTTTATTTATTTTAAAGATTAAAAAAAAAGTGTGTGTGTACTTATGTACACGCGTTAGAAGTTATACTTCTTCGGCGTAATAAGATAAAAACCTTTTTAAAAACTATAATGTTATCTATAGCTAACTTCATCATGTCGGTTTTTCGTGACGGTGTGCGCGCGCATCGTAAAAATTTACCCTCATCATTTTTTCCTAACGCGCCAAAAGAAATATAACTTCAAAATATTGTAGCACATTATTAAAAACCAAAAACCCTTGCTGCAGAACTCTAACAACTAACAGAATATTGGTCTAAATATACGCCTTTAGCCACGACACGCCTTTTCCATGAAGGTGCATGCTACAATTTAAAAAAAAATCATAGATAGATTTGATCTTCCCTATGGTACACCGATCCGGCATCGAACTTGACCTCTTGCGGTCCCCGGTTCGATCCACGGGTCGGGCAACAAATAAAAACAGAAAATGTGTATTTTAAATTTTCTATTAAAAATAATGTAGCCCAATATTTGATATGTGTCCGGTTTACGATAGGTTTGCCACGTACCATATTGTAGGTTTTAGTGTATTCAGCTAGTCGTAGGTGCCCTGGTTATGCCTACTTATTGAAGATACTTTTTGTAGATATGAGAGAAATCACATTTAACAATGACACCTCACATCCACTATTAACGACAAACTTACCCTTATAATGTTTTAACCTCTCAGAGAACACACAAATGACTATAACCACAAATACATCAAAAGGATTTACAGATCTAGCTCATTTCCATACATATATACATACAAACTTACAATGATATATAGAAATATAAATCTTTACTTTACGCCATTAAATTTAAATTATTTCATAATCAAGCTATGAAACTCTTAACTAGAAAATTTTAAAACATAATGTAGAATAAGCTTTAAAGCTATCGACAACAAATAGGTTACCCTACCTAGCAGTTTATTGTCTTTTTTTCAATTTGCAAATACGGATGAGCAGATATAATTAATTTTCATTAGGTACGTAAACGATTTATTCGTACCTGTGATTTATAAACAAAACGTATTTTATTTTAATGAATTTTGTGTATGTTTTATTAAAACACAAAATTTTAGGGTTATTCAGCATAGATACAGCAACAGGACTAGTCCGGACGAAAAGTGATCTAACTGGTCGTGGTCGTACTGAATCTTACCGTCTCCTGGCTGGTGCTACGGATGGAGGAGGCAGAAGTGCGGTGGCATCGTTATCTGTTTATGTTGGGGACGTTAGCGCCAATGATGGGGTCCCACGGTTCATCAGACCAGCGACTGGGGAAGCGATTACTGTCAGCGAGGTTAGTTTAAATTTAGTCACATAATTTTTTACTATCAATCAAGCTACCAAGCTAAGTTAAGGCTTTCCGTATTTTTCTCTGTACTATGGACTGTGGTGGGCTAAATCGCCTAGAGACAGCAAAGCTGGTAATGGTGCATTGCCGACCTGAATCTAGGATGTTAGGCCTTTAGCAAAAGTAAGTTTACCACCTACTTTACCCTACAAACCGGAACACATCAACAGCAATCACTAACGTTATGGCGGCAGGAATAGGTAAGACGGTGGTACCAATCCAGACGAGTCGCTGCGAAACTCTACCACCTAGTCAGCAGTCACGATGATAGAGACGGTAAGCCTATATCCTTTTACGAGCTGAGTGGCAAGAAGGCAGATGGATATTCTGTATAGGAGCCCGGACCAACACGAGGAAAAAGGTCCTATTAATAAGCGTGTATGTAGGAGAAATCATCGTCAATGTTTAAATAACAAATAAAGACTAGCTGGTAGTGTGCATTAGAACAGCTAACCCCGATTGGCGCCACAGCCTTGCTAATTCTTGATAAGGATGAAGTAGCTGGTAGACTTTCACACATAGGTTAAGATCCCAGCCATATTATCCACATTTTTAAGGCAAAGATTTGTCTCTTACCATTACGAAAACAACTTGCTTAGTTACCTTTATTTTTTTTGACACGAAAAAGACAAGAATCAAAACGTTTATTAGATATAATATTACACTTTATCCCCTGTGCGGTAGGCAGAAAGTTTCGATTTTCAAATGTCACGATTTCTGCAGAACTGCCTAGCTACTTCCACATTCATTACTGTTTTCGTACAAACACGCCATCTGACAACAGCCTTGTCTACCCCGGATAATACCCGAACGATTTGGTAGTAAAATAGCTACCTAAGTCTCTTTGGATACCTATATCCCTTCACATTGGCATCGTATATCTGTTTTGTCGATCTTTTATTTGCCATTCTTTGCACATGACCGAAACAACGGAGCATCCCTTTTCTCATTTTTAAACTATAACAATATTATACAACCTATCTTTCCATCACACTTTCTTTCTGATATCGGATAGCGACATGCTAATGCAATCAGCGAGTGCTTACATTTACAAGTGTTTACATTTTCAGCCCTCTCATTTCAATCGCATTTATCCTATTTTTAAGTTTTTTTTTAAATTTATCTTATCCTACTTTTAAGCTTGTTGGGATAAGCATAGAAAGATGCAAATCAAGCCTAGCGTTCTGACTCAAAAAGTTGCGTTAAAGTAGCTTGCCCAGTGATCCCTACACACACTATTCCCTAAACGCACACTTTCCATATCTGCGGTGTACCTTCTATCGCTTCTAAGAGCACTAACAAGATATACTCGTACAATTTTATTCACCTGTTTCAGCACTACTTCATCTACATCTAAAACTCATGCATCTGTTCTAGCTAATTCGCTTTCAAATATTACTTTGGCTTTCTTAGTACTACATTATAGATAAGGTAATAATGAAAAATAATTTCGACGTGATTTTTGTTCTACAGAATGCAACCATTGGATCAACAGTATTTCAAGTAGTAGCCAGCGACCCGGATGATCCGACACAACCTTCAGGACAAATCTACTATTCCATTCAACAATCTGATGCGGATGCGAAAGTATTTGCTATAGGTATGTATTTATATGTAATACAAGAAATACAAGCTAAGGCAAATTTGATCATCCGTCCTATTTTTTCCTTCTTGCCTTAGATCCTGACACAGGAGTAATCAGTACTCGTCAATCGCTGGACCGTGAAAAGAAGGCCCAGTACACACTAGTCCTACTGGCTATGGATCGAGGCCAGCCTCCACAACGAGCTACACGTATTGTCACTGTACATATCGCTGATGTAGATGACCACAAGCCTCACTTCTCTAGATTGCTGGTAAGTAATGTTTACGTAATAATTCTAACGTTGGCTTAAAAGTTCCCGCAGATGCTAATAAGACATGGGTTTTAGAGACATTTTGCAGCAACAATAGTAGGCCGAGAGCTCACAACTTGAGGGTAGTTAGTAAATAATTCAGAAATATCAAAACAAAGCCGTAACACCTGATCTAGTCGTACAACCACATCGTAAACCTCATCATAATAAACAATAGAGTAGCTACGTAATTACTCACTACACTGTTTACAAACATAACCACAATCACGCACAAACAACTATAGCGTACACCCATTTGTTACTAAGCAAACTAATGCAAGCATTGGAGTAAGCCTGCTACTATGACAACACTACGTAAACACGTCACGGTGTTCGTACTTACGATAACGCCAAACCCCCGAAGGGGAAAGGGGGGCTCCACCACGACCCTCTTATCGTGAGTGCCGACCGAATAATGCACCCCCCGGACGACCCACAGCCTGGGCCCCAAGATCCCAATTTAACTAACAATTGCGACCTAGAAGTGTCTCTTTGTCAACCTATGACAGGGAGAGACTATTACCAGTGGTGACCTCCGTACTAGACAGTGGTCCAAACACTGAGAGACGTGCACAAAGCATGTCTGCAGAAATATGGCGGCGCTAGGGTTTTTATACACGTGGCACCAACGGACGGACCAATAACAAACGAGTTACTTGCTAAAGATCCACCTGTGCTGCTAATGAGACAACTTTATCCATGACTTCCCGACAAACGGACCAATAAGAAAGGAGTTATTTACTACATCTCCACCTGTTGTGCTAATGAGACAACTTTATCCATGACTTCCCGACAAACGGACCAATAAGAAAAAAGTTACTAGAATTCCGAAGCACCTGTAGCGCCAAACGCACTAATGACCACAATATCATAAATATACTTTGTTCATGACTTCTGACAATACACGCGGGTGCACCACCCGTTGTACCAACGATACGCATGACTGACCACAGATATTAGAAAATATACTAGCTCATGACCTTACGACATATCTAATGAGTGTCAAGCCTCACTTCTCTAGATGATTGTTAACTTCTACTTTAATGTCGGTTTTCTTAATATTGTTTCTAAGCTCGCTGTTTTTACAACTTCGCCGGAGTTTCTGTTAGGATTAGACGGAAATTGTAGCGTTGGCTACAGCTATCGGATCCGATAACGGGGTTGGTGGAGACGTTCGCGGCCGGTATAGTCACAAGCGGGTAGGCAACCGTCATTTCAAAGTAACTTTCCAATAGCTCTTTGAAATGCTTCGCTAATATGGGTACATTAAGATCACGGTGTAAGTCCACGTTGGCACAACTGGTGGCCGTACGCGTAAAGCTATTCAGAGTGTATTTTTTTATATATGTGACAAAAACGCTTGCCCTGTTTCACTTAAACTATGAAATTATATAAGATAATATTATAATAATATTAGTCGCCTCTGTGGTCTAGCGGTCCGGGTGTTGGACTTGACTGCATGAGGTCCAGGGTTCGAATCCCGAGTAGGCCAACAAAAAGAAAATTGGATTTTTCCAATTTTCTTTGGGATTGGAAATGTGCCCCGTTGGCGATAGGCTTGCCACCTATCACATTGTGGGACTTAGTGTCTTCGGCTAGTCGTGGGTGCCTTGGTTGTACCTCTGCCTCCCTCTTCGGGGATATGGGCGTGAAGATACTTTTTTTTTAATATTAGACAATCGGTTTCACTTTTACAACATATTCGGGCTAAGTTAACTTATTGTAAGTTAATTAACAGTTAGCAACAAAAAAACGAAAGTTTGGCGGTTAATGTTGGTACATTGTACCATTTAATATTTACTAGTTAACATAGCCCTAAGGATGCTGTAAAAGCAAAATCGGTTGGCTCATATTGTTTCATAGTTTATAAAAAATGTATTAAGTGAAACAGCGCGAGTGTTTTTGTCATATTTATAAAAGGTGCCAAGTGCCAAGGATGGAAACAATTAAATCTATTCAGAACGACTTGCAGTTTTATAAGGTGATTCGAGACCCTTTGTTTTTTTTAAATAGTCTACTTACTACGCGCTATTATATAGGTAGCAGAATTCACTAAATAAAAACAAATTTTATATTTTTAGGATGATCCTCCTTTCCTTATGACTATTAACGAAGAAGTGCCAATCGGAACTGCTATAGGACAAGTGGAAGCAATTGATGAGGATATAGGACATAACGCAGCAATTGACTACATCATTATATGTAAGACGACCAGCCAGTTTCTAAAACGCCAATCAATTTTAATTTACCATTACGACCTTTATAACAGCAGCTTAAAATAGTTTAGTTTTAAACTTCTAAGCCGAACTCATGTTGAATAGCTGTTGTGAAATTTGTAAAAGTAAATCAAAATTTATTGGAGTTCCGAAAACACTTTTTACCCTTAAAAAGCTTTGTGGTGAATAGAAGACGAAACAGAGGACAACAATTTAAGAAACCGTTTTCCATAATATATTCTTTGTATTTTATAATATTCATGTTTTGGTATTTATGATTTTTATATAAGTTTGCCGACTCCCAAAAGCGGTAGGTTATCAATACGACTGTATATAGTTTTGGATGTTTGCTAGGCAATTACTCGATCAAAAACGTAAGAAATTCAGGCCACCTAGAAACACCAAAGTGGAGATGTTAGGCTTCTAACAAAAGTGAGTTTACCAGCTACCCTATACTCCTAACCGGATTACGTCAACAGCAAGCTCTAATGTTGCGGCAGCAGGAATAGGTTAGGCGGGGTTACGTTGCTACGAAACTCTTCAAACTAGTCACATGTCACAGTGCTAGTGACAGTAAGCCTATGCTTGCTTTTTACGAACACCAAGGTAAAAAAGCAGATGGTCTTTTCTAAAGAGGAGCCCGGACCGGTAAGGACATATGTGCAGTAAAGTTAGCCATGATTTAAAATCAAATACAGTATTCGATACCCCTTTAAAATCCTTGAAAACTCTGTAAAGTAAATTATTGTGACATAACGAGGAAAGTCAAAACTAAATTTATGTTTTAGCTGGAAATGAATTAGGCCTGTTTAATTTACAACGTGAAGATAATAAGGCCCTCATAACTGCCGCGGCCAGGATCGACCGGGAAGCCGTGTCTAGGCAACTTCTGACCATCAAGTGTTTCAAATATGGCTCTAAACCTAGACACAGCAAATCTTATAATCGATTGGTGAGCTATCATTTTGCATTTGTTTGAAAAAAATTGTGACTCCTACAAGTATTTTGATGCGCACACTGTATACTGTATATTTCATCGATGTGGTGCAAACGCATATATTAGGAAGATATGTCTAGTTCACAACCAGCTCTTAATGCATTTATTGATTGGCATGAAAAAATGGAAAACCATACTTTTTATTCCACTTTGCTTCAATTTTCTAATAAAAATAAAGTTGCTCCGAATTAGATATGAGGCCGGTTGGCGATAGGCTTGCCACCTATCACATTGTGGACTTAGTGTCTTCGGCTAGCCGTAGGTGCCCTGGTTGTGTCTCTGTCTATCCCTTCAGGGATATCGGCGTGCAGATACTTTGCTTTTTTTTTCACTTTGCCCAAATAAAAACTTAACTAAAATTCAGTTTTTCATATTATACTGCACTTAAAATGTGATGTCTTAGATACTTTGAACTCATTTAGTGTCAGAACAAATATTATTAGTACTTATTAAAGCCTATACCAACTCAGCTTTTTGCCACGAAAGATTAGACTAAAATAAAATGCTTTAATTTGCAATTACCAGCCAAATCTATAAATTTAATCATTTTGTTTGGATTTAATTATAGATTTTTGCAAAGTAACGTCTTCTTCTATCAATGAAAAAATTTTAAAATACAAAAGACACACTTTTTCGAATCACAATATTAGCTCTAGAGATGCTTGCGCTTAAACTATTATTAAGCTTCAGATGTGGTTTAATACTCAAAGTTCAGATACTTAACAATTTAAAAATACATTAAAACAATTAAAATTACAGGACCCATCTGAAATCCAAGTAGCTATAAAAGTCCTGGACATCGATGATCACTTGCCAGAATTTGCTTCAGCAAACATGACTTATGGAGTGCGAATCAATGTACCAGTGGATACTGTAATAGCCACGATCAAAGCAACCGATAAGGATCCAGACGCAAAACCGATTCGCTATGCTATCGTCGATATGGATTTTGAATCACCGATTAAATCAAAATCATTGAAAAATATCACCGATGTCATCGCTGTAAATAATGTCACTGGTGAATTGAAGATAATGAGGAATCTGTTACACTATGCTGATGGTATATTTAGGTAAGTTTTAGCCCTGTCAAATAAGCCTAACAATCCTAAAATTAAAAACATGCAAGGAAACTCCGACAAAACCTATATGCAATACAGCTAAGAAGAATATAACCACCTCGATCAGGTCAGAATCAAACAAAAAAATCACATCGACGAGAAAGAAAGACATCAAACTCATAGCATTACTCATTTTCCGTCAAGAGTTAAAATCGTACTCATGTATTTATTCACAACAGACTGAAAATGTACGACAAGGGAATTCAATGAACATGAACATTCAATGAAAGGAAAAATTTCAACATTTTGAAAAGTCCCCATTTATCTCTCGGGTCCAAATACATGTTACTCAACGTTAACGGTCGCAAAAAAGGGATTTTTATTAGATTTTTCAGCCACATGATTTCTTTTAACATAGAAATGGTTCAGAATAAAATAATTGAGGGGCTATCTACTAATATTGTTCTTTTACTTTTTCTTGATGGTTTTCCATTTTTGAGAAAAAGATTTTAGCCATAGAACTGTATTCTCCATAAAATTCAAATTTTTTGACACACCACACCAGTCACCACCTATGAGTTGGTGTATGAAGCACGTTTTGGCAATATGGTTTCCCGGTAGGCATACTCCACGGGCTGTCTAAGCGGTGATTTACTTGATATTAAGCATTTTCTTAATTCTGTCTGGCATATACGAGATCAATGTCGACTTTTCAGGGTTTTATTAGAGTAGTATCCGTTACGTGCCTGTAACTTTTGACGTACTTATGAACTACTAATGCCCTTGCATTTCATTCTCTATTTTTACCGGGCTATTGCAAAAACTTAATATACTTTTATATATTTATTTTAATATTCTTTCTGAAATCATGGATGATATCAATGGATGAATCGCTTCTGAACGGATGGACCAATTTTGCTAAATCTTTTTTGGTACCTATGTCTCCCGACAATAAGTAACAAAAATGATAATGATAAATAATCTCTAATAAGTAATACATTAGTAAGCCATTGTTTTCACAAACATTTTATTTTCTAAATTTATTCTATACTTTTATAAGATCTCCAAATTATAGATCCTTATTATTTATATTTTTACAGATTTATGGTTCGGGCTAACAATTCAAACGAGACCAGCCGCTACAGTGATCTAAGGATAGAAGTATGTTTTTGTGTACTTACCTTGCGACTTAACACAAAAAAGAGAGAAAATTTGTAAATGTGTATGTTCAGCCCTTGGCGTATAATAAACAAACAATATTCTTAGATAAAATACACAAATTGAATCTAATGGCAAACCTCGAACCCGACAGATTGGTCGGTTCCATTAGGTGTGTACGTTAACCACAGATTGCTACCAATGATCATCCTATCCTATTAATATTATAAATGCGAAAGTTTGTAAGTAAGGATGTATAGATGTTTGTTACTCTTTCACGTTCGAATGGCTGAACGGATTTGTCTGAAATTTGGAAGACAAATAGATTGTGACCTGGATTAACATATAGGCTATTTTAAATCCCGATCGCACACCGGGTTTCTGTGAAAACGCGGGCGAAGCCGCAAGTAGCAGCTAGTAAGTTATATATGACAATCTTAACTCCACCATTCAATCCTTTTGCTTGTTCTTTAAAGTTCCTACTAAACGAGAATACCGATTTTAATGATTCTTTCGTCAATCAAACAATCCTCATCACTTAAAACAGTAATTAAAACTTATTCTTGTAAGCTTGTAGTTCTTATCATAAATATTTTTAAGAATCCGCGTTAAAACCCCACAGTAATGTAGCTTAAAACCTTCTTCTTGATAGCGTGACATTCATCACTTCGTTTAAGAGATATGATGCCACAGACAAACACAGACATTTCAAACTTATAATACTCCTATTTTCTGTGAGTAAAAACAGTTAAACTTCAATTAATTATGTTAAGTAAGGTGTTACTTTAGGTGTTTTGTCGGTTAGGATTTAAATGATGAAACAGTGTTAAAAACAGAAGTTGAAGTATTAAAGGATAGCGCCCAGTTGGACGGGCCGGGATGGGGCGCATCTTAGCGCAATAATCCGCCTAGATCGCTTGCATATATTTTGTATGGAGCAACGCCCACTGGGCCAGGGCGCATCGGCGCGGATTTTTCCGCGGCGGATTTCCGCGAGGCACCCCGCGCGCATACCCCGATGCGGCCCACAGTGTCCAAAGATCATAATATCACTGTTAAGAAAAAAACACTATGGTATTTTAACGCTAAACTACTACAACAACACAACACAACTACTAGATGGCGCAACTTTTCGTACTTGACGATTTTAACGTCGAGTGGCCTCTCTATTTCGTTGCTCTACTTTGGTACTGAGTAACAAAAACCCGCGTCGATGCGAAGCGGCCCGGCCCGCATCAGTGGGCTTTACAATGCGATGCGCCCCGGCCCGAGACGCTCCGCCCCGTCAACAGTGGGCGCTATCCATTTTTTTGCACATATAATGTTTATAACTTTTGAAACTAGCCGAACCTATTTATCTAAATTCTAACCAACAGCAGGAATAAGGATGTATTTATTTATTACTTTATAAAAAATGGAAGCAAAATTACGAAGAACACTTAATAACTTATAAATGTTTTGCTTGAATAACTTTTTAAGTGTAAACGTTTTAATTTTTTAATAACTAGTCTTATTGAAGAATGTGTAGACATCATCTATGCTGTGTAATGAATAAAAGTGAAGTAATCTCCATAAAAAGTAAGATTTGCATTTTTTAACGCGAATACAAAACGGCTCCTCTACGAATTAGAATGCGAAAAAAATTAAGTTCGCCTTTCGTATGCGCAATTATTTATTCGTATTTTTAAAAGTTTTAAATGTTAATTTTATTAATAACTTTATATTTTAATCTTATTTTATTATCTTAACAGGTAGTGGTAGTCCGTGAGCGCGATTTACTACGACTAGTGGTGCCCGGCGGGCGCGCCCAGCTCGCCCAGCTCAAGGAGAACCTCGCCAACGCTCTAGAACCGTACAAACTGAAACTACATCTACATGATGCACCTCATGCAGCCTTCTACGACAGTAGCGGGTAAGTCTTCATCCAGATCTACCTTCCCAGTGCTGTGCTGATAACCCTTGGAAGATAAAAGGAAATCAAACTGCCTTGGTTTTGTGGTGATGATAAAAAATACATACCACCTACGTCCACTTATGATCATATTAGTGCTTCGAATATTAACACTCGTTAAAAAAGTCCTTTTAGTAATAATTAGCAGCCCGGGACGTTTCCGGACTGTTTCATAAAGGTAAACAAATTTGAGTTTTGTTCTAGAAATATCATAGCCTATGTTTATCAGGGATAATGTCAGTTTCTATTGGTAAAATAATTTTTCAAATTGGTCAGCAGTTTTGGAGCCTATTCGATCTCAGAAAACAAACAATCAAATATTTTGATATGAGTATAGAATTGAAGATTAGTGACTTTAGTTAGTTGAAAACTCGCTTCTGTGGTCAAGCGGTTCGGCGTTGGGCATGATTTCTTGAGGTTCGAGGTTCGATGCTCGGGTCCAAACAAAAAAATTTGAAAATGCATATTTTCAATTTTCTAATAAAAATAACGTTGCCCGGAATAGGATAAGTGACCGGTTGCGATAGGCTTGCCATATATCACATTGTGGGACTTAGTGTCTTCGGCTAGTCGTGGGTGCATTGGTTGTGCCTCTGTCTACCCCTTCAGGAAAATGGGCGTGAAGATAATTGTTTGAAAATTAGGAAGTCTCGTTTTCTAGTAATGCATTTCAATATTCTATCTATGTTCCTCCCGTTACCAGCATTTTTTGTATTTTAAAAAAGGGTAATGCTAATTTTCGTTAATTATAACATCGCCGTTTAATTTAGTATCTTAATATATATTAGAAGGATAAATACATTTAAGAAAAACGTATGTCGACGATTTCTATTACACATAGGTATATTAGATATTTTCTTCTTCTTTACTTTTTTATTCTATTTTGATTTCACTATTGATTAATTAACTTATTAAATAATAAATTTATTTAAACTACATAAACTACATAAATTAACTTTTGTCATATGGTAACACAGTGAATAGGCGTTTAGTTCTTCTGATGGTACCAATCGTAGTCAGTAGAATTTCTGTATAATATGTACAGCTATAGAAACCAAAAATTTGAAGCAGGGCCCGGAAAACCCGTTTATTTCATTAAGACTTTGTGACGGCTTAAGCCGTTCAAGTGTTAATCGTTATGGGATTATCCATTAATCGGTTTAACTCGTATAATGGATAAACTTTTCAATCAGGTTAACCCGGATTAAGAGAATTTCGTTTGTGATAGGGTTTCGAAGGAGTTTTTATAGGGTGTTTCATTGCTTTATTCAACCGCTTACCATTGGGTTAAAGAACCACTCCGCCCTCTTTGCGCGAGTATATGTTGTGTAAAATCAATATATATTTTTTTATGTTATTGGAAGGCAAACAAGCAGACGGACTTGATGTTAAGAAATTCGCGCTGCCTAGAGACACCAAAGATGGTAATGGTGCGTTGCCAACCTGAGGCCAGGATGTTAGGCCTCGAGCAAAAGGAAGTTTACCGGCTAGCGTATCCTCCGAACCGGAACACGTCAACGGCAAATATTGGACGTTATGGCGGCAGGAATAGGTAAGGCGGTGGTACTAATACGGGCGAGTCGCTGCTAAACTCTTCCACTTAGTCAGATGTCACGGTGTTAGTGACGGTGAGCCTATGATCGCCTTTTACGAGTTGCCTGGCAAGGAAGGCAGATGGTCTATTCTACAAAGGAGTCCGGACCAACACGGGGATCTAATTTCTAAATGTTAAAGTGTAGAATCGTTCGCGCTTAGTAAAATAATTGCCTAATGTTGAACAACGGCGAATGTATTTTGATTAGGTTTTGGCTTAACCCGAATGGTTATATTCGTTATATTGAACAGCTTAATTGCGTTTTCTTGAAAACGAATTTTATGATATTATAGTATGATAATTTATAGTATGATAATTAAGACTAATTTGGTTTGAGTTCGTTTCGAAACCGGTTAGCGATAAACCCTATAAAGAGTTATTTATTTAAACGGTATCCCCTTGAACGGGTTAACTGAATAGGGGATTTTCTTAAAATTAGCTATAAAAAAAACCGCTGAAAACCCCTTAAAAGGTTAAGCGGTTCCGGGCCCTGTTTTGAAATAGGTACATTTTGATGAAAGTTAGGACGTAATTACATAAGTTAGTAAACACGTTAGTCAGTTGTTGTTATACGTTTTTCAACGTTGAATCTAGTTTAACAAAAGTGATGAAATAATACAATGTATTTAAAATAAGAAGCTACAAATATCAGTCAGTCAATTTATCAACATAGAAATGCCTAGGTACTATAACTTTAGGGATCGGTATGGCATACTCCTGCTACTCCATGCATCTTGTCCTGATTTTGTGACATTAACCTTGTTTCTGGTTTTTTGCATAAACAGCATTTTTCAGATGTAGTAAGAGGTTTAAAACTAATCTTATCTTAATATATATATAAATTACGTGTCACGTTGTTTGTCCGCGATGGACTCCCAAACTACTTAACCTATTTGAATCAAATTTGCACACCGTGTGCAGTTTGATCCAACTTGAAAGATAGGATAGCTTACACCTCAATTTATAATAAAAAAATTAACATCCGAGCGAAGCCGGAATAGGCAGCTAGTCTATTATAAAATGTTATGGATATGAAATTGTCAACTTATTATACGGTCTTAATACAGGACGTGCTTTCAATTACGCAAAGCCGAAACGGGAGAAGCGCTAACCCCGAGCGCGGCCAAGTCCGCGCTGCGGGCGGTGGGCGGCGTGCTGGGCGCGGCGGGCGCTGGCGTGCGCGGCTGCGGCGCCCGCCGGCCCGGCGGCGGCCGCGCGGCTACGGCGCTGCTGGCGCTGGCGGGGGCGCTACCGCTCGCCGCACTCGTCGCCGCCGTCACGCTTTGCTGTCTGCACCATCGAGGTCCGTTCTCGATGTCCAACTTCATTACTAGATAGATCTTAGCGCAGAAATTTCATATTTAAAAAACAGACACTAACAGGAGAATTTGATTGAAGATTTTTTTATGATATTGGAAACAAACAAGCAGACGGATTTCCTGATGGTAAGAAATTCACGCCGCCTAGAGACACCAAAGGTGGTAATGGTGCATAGCCAAACTGAGGCGGGGATGTTAGGCCTCAAGCAAAAGTAAGTTTACCGGCTACCTTACCCTCCGAACCGGAACACGTCAACGGCAAGCATTGGACGTTATGGTGGCAGGAATAGATAAGGCGGTGATACCAATCCGGGGAGTCGCTGCGATACTTTACCACCTAGTAGGATGTTACGGTGTTAGTGACGGTAAGCCTATGCTCGCCTTTTGTGAGCTGCCTGGCAGGAAGGCAGATGGTCTATTCTGCAAAGGAGCCCAGACCAATACGGGCTAAAAGATCCTACATAAATTAGACAATTTTATAGCAATCTTCAGTCAATTTTTAACTAACTTCTAAAAATTAGGAGATGAAGTGTTACTTAAATTCTTCGTCATTTGTGAACTGATTTTATAAAAAATATCTTTGACTTTAATCAAACAAGTGTTTTCTTTTTCTTATTTTTAAGAGTTGTAAAGATAGATATGTTCAAGTAACTCAATTCAAAAACCTGGAACTATTTCTGCAGAAGCACGATTACACACACGTATATGTGTTGTGTAGTAACTTGGAGACTTTGTACCCGTGTTGGAAATTAAATGAAAAAATAATTAAAAGTAATTTTTAATTACTTAGAATGAATTTTTAGGTTTTTAACAACTAATTAAATTAATATAAGATTCTTCTGAAGAAGTTATTCAATTTTTAGACAGCATTCAGTACCACTAATAAAAGATATACCCAAACAAAAATCATGACACAAATGAATTTTGGTTTTCAACGTTTTATAACATGTCCTCATTTGAAATTTGAATTGCTTCATTTACATCATTTACTTTTTTGCCACTAACCTGTCTCTTAGTGCTCGCCTCTTACGAGTAGCATGACAGAGAGGCAGATGGTAAATTCATCTCAACGAACCTGAACCAAAACGGAAAAGACTCATTTGAGTTACCTTTTTTTATATAAATATGCTATTAGCTGAGATACTGAACACTGGTTTAAACACCTATTTTGGAAGGCTCTAATGTACTAATAAACATGTTGATATAACTAAATATTTTGTAATAACTATTTAATAAACATGTTCTACGAATAAATCGTTTTCGTTTCTTATCTGGTGTTAGAAAGACATCCAAAACAAAATGTTCCATATTTCCAGCAAAACGCCGAATGCGGATGGCGCTGTTGGGCCGAGAAGCGCCTCCCCCCAGTAACCTCTCCGTCCCCACGCGACTGTACGCCGAGCCGCTGTACACCACTTGAAACCTATCCTCATTTTGATAGAAACATTGCCATTCAAACTTAAAAGCTGTCGAAATTCCGTCCATATACTGTATGTAAGTAGATACTTATGACATCATTTTTAAAAACAGCCATAACTGTAAGGTTTGTTAAAATTGTCATTGAATAAAAAATAAGTTACCCCGACGTTATCCGCTAAAACCATCTCGATCACTTCAGCATTCAAACAAAACAATCGCAACGAAATCAATATTTTTTAGTAGCTATGATGCCTGATAAACACACATAGACATGTCGAATGTATAATCACCCTTCATTTTCCATGGGGGGCTAGAAATAACATTTATAGTAAAAAAGCGCTTCAAAATAGTGCCATTGCATGCATGAAATGATTTAATATTTTGCAAAATGTCATATTGAAAAAAAATGTTTATTCAGTCATAATTACAACGTGGCTTTTTCACACTTTCAAAAACTAAAAAGAAAAAAGTTCACACTTTCAATTTTGCACAATATGCTGTATTTGACACTTTAGTTATGTTATTTAATTTCATTTACAATAAAACCCTAATAAAGCTGTAAAAAATAAAACCGTTTGCCTGGAGTGTAACGTATAGTAATAAATTAAGTGTATTTTGTGTTTTTACCGCATTTTTCTTGTATTTTTTTCACTTGTTAAAAAATCTATTTCGATATATTCCTTTTGTAATATTATTATAACAAGTAGTTTCCGTTAAACGCCCTTCTTCTGTTAAACCTTTACATCTTAAAATTCGTTTGTTGAAAATCATTAGTAGTTAGATTAAGATACAAAAATCCTGTTATTATCACCCGATTTTGAGAAAATATAATTTTAATTATGCAACACTTGTACTGAAGGCCTATTAACTCGATTGTTAAGAATAAATTTAAAGTGGTAGAGAAAATATTGAGTTCAATGTCCAAACGTATTTTTGTGTCAAATTGTTAGCCAATGTCAAATTTTAAAATACTCGGTCAAGGACTACCTTCAAATGCTAAAAGTTCAAATGCTGTACCAGAGAAATCACTCATTCAAACAACACACGTTTTATCCGTACGAATATTATAATTCCAAAATAAATAGTTTTTTTATGTTAGATATGGTTTTATATGCTGTTATAATATATTTTTATGTGTGGTTATAGTTAAAAAGCGGTAGAGTGACGTAGGTCATTTCTATTCCGACGTCTAAATGGGTTCCTGTGGTAGAGTCTGCCTGTCCTACATGACTTTATTACACGGTACGTCGTAGCCTCCATTTTTTATAAAATAAGTACATAATATAATATTATGTACCATCTATATTAATTTATTAAATAAAAACTAATGAGCATACCTAAGTATTTTTTTAATGGGACCAATTCCAAAATATTCCGATTCAAACAAAAAAAGAATTACGTAAATCGGTTCAGAAACCTCAGCCAAATCGGTGTACATACATAAAAAAATATAATTGCCAAATAGAGAAACTCCTACTTTTAACTAAAAACTATACCACTAAAATTAAAAAAAAACAGTATCCCCCGACAAAATCTTCATGAATAACCATTTCGATCACGTCACGTATAAAAAATCCGCATCGAAATTGGTCTATCCGTTCAAAAGTTAAGATGCCATCGACAGAGAGATAGACTCGTATAACTTATAATACGCGGGGTGATTCTCCTTCGGTGTTTAGAAATATAAGTTTAATCAAAACTCATAGCCGCTTGCAAAAATCATTTGAATTTGCATCGAGGATCAAGTCTTAAGTAAGCTAACGTCAACTATTAATACTGCAACATTAACTATTTTTTGCCAATTAATTGTTGCTATATAATATTTACTTCTACTATGTATTACTTACTTTAGTAATTAAGGTTTAAACCTGAATGGAAAACTATTAAAATAAGTCTGAGTGTAATGTATATTTAAGAAGAGTATAATAAATTGTTTTTTGATCAATAAATGACAATGTCATTTCAGTATAATATAAAATATGTACAAATAAATAGGTCATGTAACATGTGTGATAGATATTAAAGTTCTAAGTCACAAATTCGTATTGTACTTACAATAAAGTATTTATTTTTGTATAAAATAATAATAATTGTTATATTTAATAATTCTTGGTTTTGTTGTCATTCTACAACACCCATGCACATTTTTACAAGCCATCCTTGTTTTAATTTTAAGGCAGAAAACGTTGCATAGTTCAAACCACTCGTTGTCGAGATTTAGAGAAAAATAAGTAACACGTATTGATTTTTATAACATGCCTACTATCTGACTGACGACGTTCCTGCCTTAACAATGTTTTTTGAATTCTTAAGTTTCTAAAGTGAAACTTAATACTTTTTATGCCTGTAAGAATTTTCGCCCATAACAACCATCTCCTGAAAAAACTAACACAATTTATGTCTTCATAAAATTAACACAAAATCGTGTGTCTTCGGTGGTGATGGTGAAGGCGGTGGATCCTTACACGAAGAAACAAGCACTCTATCACCACTGGTCCTGCTGGTAATGGCTTGTTTCGCCTTTGCTCGAGCCTTACGAGCTGCCAGGCAGGGCGGCAGACGGTCTATTCTACATAGTAGACCAAAATCAAGCTAGGGGCAACACGGGTAGAATCATCTTAAATTTCGTACAATTTTACACTTAAAAAAATACATTTCACGTACACTAATAATTAATTTATCTTGTAGCCAGTCTAAAAGTATTGCAAGTTGTAGTTTTCAAAAAAAATACAAAAACTTTCAGAATTTTACGTTATTTATGCAATGTTAAATTTAAATAACAATATGGTCTAATAGATCTACAAACAACAGATAGATATAAATGTAATTAGTTATATAGATACTGCCAACTATTTACAGTATTTTCTGGACGTTCTTTAGTTTTTTTAACTTAGATACAGAATTGTACCCCTAAGTTGATTTTACTGAAGATCCCCAAATCTTGAGTTAAATCAACGTCGGGGTACAATTTTAGAAATGCATTTTTTGTCTCAAGAAAACATTTATTTTTTATTTATAGTATGATATTTTATTTATTACAAACACTTTTTAAAGAGATACAAATTCAAAAAGATTACAATAATACAAACAATTAATACGGAAAAACTAATTACCTACCTAAACGAAAAAAAATTATAGGAATCTGTATTTTTCTAAAAAAGTTTAATCTTACATCAACATTGATATACATAATCATAAGCTGGAACATATAAAAGAACACAGATAGTGCAAAAGAAATAAAGAAGTAATCGATGTGCTAAATACAGGACAATGACGTTATAATGCTAAATGTATATTTTTCAAGACCCATTTAAAATTTTAACTACCAATGTGTGGCAAACCCGCTTCAGCGTATATCCTGTTCCAGAACTCCATCCGTTCGCGGTCTGCGTAGTAACCGACAGAGAAGCTGTCATCGATGTTGAAATATTCTTTGTGGGCTCTGGTATATGGTGGCCAGGTCGAGTCAAAATAATCATCAGGGGTTGGGTTTCTGGAAGAAAAAATATTTCGAGGTGTTTATTTTTATTACATCTCTTTAATTCAACACAGACAAACTTCATGATCAAAATAAATTTAGTTAATCCTTAGTTAAATAGCTGAACGCTAGTGATTTTTAAATTAAAACACACAATTTAAAGTAAGTATCTTCACGCCCATATCCCCGAAGAGGTAGGCAGAGGCACAACCAAAGATACTAAGTCCCACAATGTGATAGGTGGCAAGCCTATATTTACAAATTATAATTGTATAGAATTGATACAATTTACAAATTACAAGTGTATAGATCTCTGTGCAAATAATTCTAGCTTAGATAAATAAACGCACCATACACTCACATAAACGCTCCCACACATTATTTTTTATACAAAAAAGAGAAATAATAACTGACATTATACAATTTGTATTTATATTAAATTTCACAATGTATAACCAGCCTTAACGTTAATGTTTATATTCAATGGAAGAGCGGTGTCACCTAACATAAGTGCGCTTGCACTTAAAAGGAGACTCCTTTCGCATTGTGTTAATGTACAAAAAAGAATCGAATAAACGTTTTTTGATATTTTTTTTAATTTTTAATAATTATTGAAAGTAAAAAACTCTTGCTTGTAACGATTAAGTGTTTAAACTTTTTTTTATTAAGTACCTATTTTGTTTTTATTGTCGATTATCTTTGAGAACAAAAAGTTTCAGAAATAAGTGATATTGAACACTTTTAAAGGCCCAACTATAAATCCTCTCACTCAAAATTAGAAAAAAATAATTTTCATTGCATGTGTGGGCAGCACCATTTTTTTTTTATAAAAATCATAAAGCATTCACAGAATACATTAGTATTTCAAATGTGCAGCCGAACTTGTCAATTCTACAAGGCTCCGTTTTGTAAACCCCGAAAATGTTTATTGAGAACCTGTTTTTACTGACAATTATAAGGAAACAAATATTTTAAAACACCCAGACTAAAATGTCACGAGGAAAACACTATTCACACGGTAATGTACAAAGCTATTTAAATGGAAACAATACATATCAATGAATGAAATGAACGTGATCGTTCAGAAATGACTTTTCAGATAAATACCTAATATGTACTAGTTTACCGGCGATAAGATTATTACGGTCTATTCTCAAAGCTAATCCACATTTTTTTATAAAAAAACAAACAAACACGGCCTAAAACATCATGGATTATTATAGGTGCAATTCTACTAGCTTCCCAACAATCCGGACCGGGAATTCGTATATTCGTAAGTAAGTCGACGGATCCCCCTGGGCAAACTGAGGCACACAGCTACAACTAGTGGCCTTAATGGTGACGTACGTCAAAAGGTAGCTCATTGAAACTTAAGCAATATTGCACTTAAGCGCTTTGCGCACTAAAAATATTGACGTGTTTCGGTTCGGATGGTGAGGTAGCCGGTAAACTTACTTTCGCACAAGGCCTAACACCCGGCCTAAGTTCGGCAACGCACCATTACCAACTTTTATGCCTATAAGCAGGGTGAATATTTGACCATCAAGTAATTCGTTTTTTTTCGGCTTCCAATATTACATAAAAAAATAGATGTACTGCAATGTCTTACCCTGTTTTGGCAAAATCTGTCCATAATTTTGTGATTTGGAATACGATCTGCCTTAGTGACTCTTGCTCTTCATATGGTTTTTTACTAAGATAATTATAAAACAAATAAAATAGTTCATCAGCGTGACTCACTCCTTCATAATTTCTAAGTCCTAAAGCTATTTTAATGATATTCAAATCAGTTTCAAAATTAAATCGGTACCGGAAAATATTTTCGTACTTGCTATATAGGTATGAAAATCTATGATCGTTGTATGAAAAGTGTATGTCGGTTTGCATATCCGTTATTATCTGTATATCATCCTTAGTTATATTCCTGTCTCCCACATAAAATTTCTTTATTCTGTCACCGAATTCATTTAGTTTACTCTTAGATACTACTTCAGCTATTTCTCTATTGACATAGTACTGGGGTTCCTTGTTATAAACATCGAGCCTTCCAGCATGGTATTGAGCAATGACCAAACCTTCACCAGAATTGTAACCTATCATAAGTGGTACCTTATTGACTTTCCCTTTCAGTACTAAGGAAATAGGGTTCTCATCAATAAAAGCTTCAACACCAGGAAACTTCTTTTCTATACCTGGTATAAATTGTTCAGGTAAACCTCTATAATTTTCATCAGCGGTTAGGGTTCTGAATGTTAGATTTGTAAGAGCTGGTGGCTGTAATCCGCGAAAAAATTCAAGCAATTCGTATTTGTCACTAGTCTCTTTTCCCAAAACTTTTCCCGCTCTGAATGCTCTTTCTACAGAGTCTTTAGCTATAGCCCAATCGTGAATACAAGTGCCACTTTCAGCAATGACTTTATGGAATAATCCTCTTGACATAGGAGACAACATATGGTAGGTCACTGATGATGCACCTGAGCTTTCTCCAAATATTGTTACACTATTTTTATCACCACCAAATTTAGCTATATTTTTTTGTATCCACTTAAGAGCAGCCACTTGATCTTTCATACCAGCATTTCCAGGAGCTTCAGGAATGTCTAATTTAAGGAAACCTAGTAATTCTAACCTGTAATTTATAGTCACGAGTATAACATCGTGCTGAATAAGAAAATCTGGTCCAAAAGTATCAATGTCTCCTGATCCCTCATAATAAGAACCACCGTGAATAAACACCATTACAGGGATTTTCGCATGTGGATGTAATGACTTCGTGTATATATTCAAAAACAAACAATCTTCAGATCCTTGAAAGGTTTCATTGAATTGAGCACATATTGCACCATGTTTGGATGCATCGCGGATCCCAGTCCAACGAAGAGGAGGTAAGGGTGCCTAAAATGTTTTAACACATTTATTACAGAAATAGCATAGCTTGTACCAATGATTCTTCACAGTAGTACTCCCTTATTCATAGCTACAAACTGAATTAAAATAAGAGTAAAGACGGGTAATACAAAATTCAGGAGACTTAATGCTATATTTCGCCGGTGCACCATGGCGGAACAACCAGTCGCCGTTACCAACAAAATGTATACCTATAGGTCTATAGAGAGTTCACCTGGTGTCAGCTTGATTGCGCAACCAAACTGTCCCGAAAATAATATAATAATAATGACATATAGCCCTTAAAATCCAAGCCAAACCTTGAAGATGGTTGTATGATTTTCTTACTAATATCATCTTTGGTGACGGTTGGTACTTTGTACTACGAAGACTCATCTACTTTCTGTACAATATAATTGTTTATATTACTTTTTCTTTACGTTTGTTTTCGGATGGTAATTTTTTTGATCATAAATTGAGATGTAAGCTATCCTATCTTTCAAGTAGGATCAAACTGCACACGGTGAGCAAATTTGATTGAAATCGGTTAAGTATTTTAGGAGTCCATCGCGGACAAACAGCGTGACACGTAATTAATATATATTAGGAAGATTAAGATAGGTACTTAATCTGTTCGCATAATTAAATAAACAAGCATTCATTTCATGTCATTATTTTTTATTATTATTATTTATTACAGTTTTCTTTAAGCATAATAATAAACAAGAACATAGTTGTTTTTAACCGACTCCAAAAATTAGGTTTTTGTACACTTATTAAACGAATACGCGATCAATAATAAATTGATTTAATGTTTTTTTAGAAAGATAGGTCAGGATTCCGAGGTGGTGCCATATCAATTTTATTAAACTAGTGATTGAAGTAGTGTACCTATTTTTGTCTAATTAAAATTATGACGAAAATGTATGCATTGTTAAGTATGCTTGAAAGCTAGTGGGATATTGATGAAAGAGCCTTAAAGATTTTTGTATGAAGCCTGGCTAACCTACTGTCCGCCAATTTGTTTTTTTTGTTCAAAATGACGTTCACTAATAATTCTTTCAAAAATGGATAGCTAACACCAATACAAACAAAAAATAATCTGAGATAATAACGCGTAACGTGTCACATTTCGAAGATATGAGCTCCCAAAGTTGTAACTTAGTAAAACTGACAAACCCGTAAAGTCGTTACCTTTAATAGTAAAACTTTAGTTGTTTTTATCTTCGGAATGTGACACTTAATGAGATTTTTCTAAGAATATTTTTTATTTGTATTGATATTAGCTATCCATTTTTGAAAGAATTATCAGTGAAAGCAATTTTGAAAAAAAAAAACAAATTGCCGAAAACAGTAGATAAGCCCAAATCTTCATAGGCCTTTATTAGAGAGACCATCTCGGAATCATTAGCTAAGTTTAGAAAAAATAATTTTTAAAACGCGACGTGATGAAATAATTGGAATCGGGTAAAGAACATAATTATTTTATTAAAATTACTTAATGAAAAAATATATAAATAATAAGTGTGTCTATAGTACCTTTATCATTACGTTTAACGATGGGATTTTTTTACTTACTAATTCTAACAATGATCCTCACACTAAATTAGTCTGTATAGTGAAGATAAAGACTAAAGTAAAAATATATCAGAATATATAGTTAAAAAACAATAATAAAATACTTAAAATTAATAGTAAACATTTTTCAATACAATTGTTACAATCATAGTTTGATATAATTAAATGACTAAAAGCCAATATGTGGAACACCAGCTTCTGCATATATTCTATCCCAGAATTCTATTCTTTCTTTATCTGCGAAGTATCCTATAGGATACTTATCTTGAATATTTAAATACTCCTTGCGTGCTCCGGTGTAAGGTGGCCAGGTTATATCCGTATCTTCTGGAGTGGGTCTCCTAAAAGTAAATATACATAAAATAATATTTTTAATTATACAAACTGATCTAAACTTATCTAAACACACAATAAGTTATAGTACTAAGTGACTGTGGTCAGTCAATTGCACTTTATTTCAGTATCTACTAGTATTATTTCTTTGTATTTTAGATACCGAAATAAACCTTAAGTATAGATAAGTATGTTCATCACACAAATGTCTGCCCTGTCGGGAATCGCATCCGAGCTTCACTGATCGGAGGAGTTAAGCATATACCATAATTCCTCGAATAACAAAGCGGTCATTTCTTTTTACTGTTTTTTTTTTAATTTATTGAATATCCGTATCATTGCAACTTTCTGTCAAATTATAATGTTTTTGTTTTATTTTTAAATTCATGAAATAATTTTGTCATATATTATTCATATAAATAAATTATAATATTAACATAATATGTCTATTAAAATAAGAAATCAGGAGTAAAAGCGAACAAAACTATTAAGCAATACTAGTTTGCGAAATGTTACAATTAGTAAGTACAAAACTAATCTATTTATTGCAGATACTAAGAAAATATTGTTATCAGACATCAACCTTTTAGATTACTCATTAGACTCAACGAACGCTTTCTATTACTTCCTTGTTTAGTTTAATCTTTTGTTAATAAAAGTGACACATAAAATAAACGGAATGGGTCAAAGATAAAATTATTTCTGAGTAGTGTAAGGAAAATGCTAATATTTACTAGTAATGCAATAACAACATTGTAAAAAACCTAACCTCGTCATCGAACTTACTATGACTGAAAACCTGTATATTTCCTCAATTTAGGTACCTATTTATTCTATTGTTATAGGTGTATTTGGTAGATATCTACATTAATTAATTTAAAACTAAACTTACGTGCGAGTATTCTGAGACATGTTTGATGAAAATCGGTTGAGCCGCTTAAAAGTTGTGGGGGTTGAAACTGGGGATATCAACCAAATGTCTGCAAATATACTCGGATAGGGTTAAGTTTTTATGTCGGGGATTTTTTACATTTTTAATTTAATTTTTAGTTTGATTAATATGGACTATGTACATTGTGCATGATTTGGTGTGAACCACTCAAGGGTTTTAATGTAAATTATTATCTTAAAAAACAATTACATGAGAAAAGCACATGAATAATTGAGTTAAGAAATGACATATAGGTTAAAATAGGTTGTAATTGTATATTTAAATGAATGAAATGATAAAAGTATTACCAATGTACTTGTGGTGAAATTTCTATAAAATATTTCTTATAGTCAATAATTGTGAAAATTAATTAAGTTATCCCATCAAAAACCACATCTAAGCAACTTACACGTTTTAAAAGTTAAAACAAATTACTTACCCAGTTTTAGCAAAATCTGTCCACATTTTCGTGATTCTATTTACAATATCTTGCAACTTTTTCTGTTGTTTATATGGTCTTTCAGTTAGATAATTATAAAACAGGTAAAATAAATCATCAGCGTGACAGACACCATTTAAGTTTGAAAGTCCTAAAGATATCTTAATAATGTTCAAGTCGGTAACAAATTTAAATTTGTACATATAAACAGTATTACGTCGGCTATATAGATCAGCAAATCTATGAACATTATATGAAAACTGCATGTCAGTTTGCATCTCAGCAATTATTGATACATTTTCTCGTGTTAAATTCCTGTTATCTAAATAAAATTCCTTTATTCTATTACCAAACTCATTCAGTTTTTTATTAGATATTATTCTAGAAAGCTCTCTTTGCACATAGTATGATGGATATTCATTATACACGTCCAGTCTTTCCAAGTGATAACTGATGAGAATAAGACCTTCAACAGAATTGTATCCAATCATTAAAGGTATTTCATTAACTTTACCCTCAGATAATAAAGCAACTGGATTTTTATTAATAAATGACTGAACTCCTTCAAAATTTTTTTCTACATTTGGAATAAACTGCCACGGTGTACCTCTATTCATTTCATCGTATGTAAGAGTATTGAATGTAAGATTTGTAAGAGCTGATGGCTCCAAACCTTGTAAAAATTCAAGTAGCTCATATGGATCATTTGTATCCATACCCAATAATTTTCCAACCTTATAGGCTCTTGCCACTTCATCTCTTGCAATTGCCCAATCTTGTATACTTGTCCCACTCTGTGCGATAGCCTTATGGAACAGACCTTTAGACATTGGTGATAGCAGATGGTAAGTTACTGCTGAGGCTCCAGAACTTTCCCCAAATAATGTCACGCTATTTCGATCACCTCCAAACTTTTCAATATTATTCTGAATCCAACGAAGTGCTGCTACTTGGTCTTTCATGCCAGCATTTCCAGGCACTTCCGGAATGTCCAAGGAAAGATAACCTAGTACTTCCAATCTATAGTTTAATGTTATGAGTATGACACCATGTTGTATCAAAAAATCAGGACCGAATGTACTAGAGTCTCCCGAACCACTGAAGAATGATCCACCGTGAATGAAAACCATAACTGGCATTTTCTCGTTTCGTCTTAAGGATCTTGTGTATATATTGAGGAATAAACAATCTTCAGAGCCGCGATATGTGACGTTGAACTGGGCACATACCGAGCCATGTTCCGTGGCATTGCGAATGCCTTGCCACCGCTGAGGGGGCAACGGCGCCTAAAATTGTGTAATGATATAAATATCTCAAAAACATTATCATAAAGAAAGAGAAAGACGTAAATATAAAGAACATTCTGTGAGCGAATTTCAACTCCATTCCGTGAGCGAACGTTATTTGAGGTCGGTTTTTTTCAATAAAATATTGATATCGCTTAACAAATATGCTTAATTAACAACCGACTAACAAATACAGGCAATATGGAATTTAGTGTATTTCAAAATCATTGTTTAAATTTTTCTTACATCATTTTTCACTTAACATTTTTATCAAGCCCCAAAAAAACAACTTCAATAATAAAAATTCTTGTTTATAAAGCTGGCCAAATTTGTACATTGTTTTTAATAACACCTAAACGTCTGCACCTGTCATCACAATATTCAACACATGGATACCATATGACCAGGCGAATGACGTCCGGTACTAAGTAGGTTATTACTGTAGCGTGAATTTTAAAACAACAGTTTGAAAAAAATAATAGTGAATGTACCATGTTTTTACTGCTTTAGGTACTGAGAATGAACTGAGAGAATGAACAATCGACTCTAGGTTAGAAACAACTGTTGTCAATAGAACCATAGATGTTACTTGTGCATCGCTTCTGTCACATGGATCACGGACCACAATAAAGGTGAGCATTGACGCTGGTGCAGCAGAAATAGGATAGGAGAAATAGGAAGCGGTGGTATTGGTCCGGGAAAGCAGCTGCATATCAATCTACTACCTAATAGTTAATTAACAAAGAATTGTTTGAAATACGCAGATGTATTGAACGTTGGCAGGAGCATGTCCTTCACACTGTGCCTAATTTCATTAGATTATTACAAACACTAAATATCCTGTGATGTATGAGAATAGAGCACGTTAGAAATATTAAAGTCATGGTCTAATTATTTATTCTGGCCATTAAATCGACTAACAACGTTACATTATCATGCAAATCATTAATTGGCTTCATTATGTTTAAATGAAACTATTTATAAACCAATAAAACGTATAACCAATAAAATAATTTCACATGTAGGTACGTGCATTGATAATGTAAATACTTGTTGACATTATGCGCGCTTGCGATAACATTTTATTTGAATTAAAAAAAAAAACTTTTCAACTGTTTTACAGATTTATTAAAAAGGTAGTTAAAAAACAAAATGGAGGTATCAGGTTTATCAGTCCGCCAATTAAACCTGTTCTGTGATACGTTCCTGGGGGTCCTTTTAGTGTAAGAATCAAAAACTATTCCTGTACTTTTCGTAATGCAATAGTTTGGAATTCTCTTCCTAAAACAGTAGAAAAACCCATTTCTAAACTATCACAAACAAATCGCTTGGGTTTCGTCCGAGCATAGTGTATCAAGACTCTCCGAAACTAATTAGGCGTTTACGACGCAATAGTAATTATAAGAAAAAAATATGATTATAATTAAATAAATTTACCACCCATAACAAGTTAATACTAAAATTCACAAGCTAATAACTATTTGTACTAAAACAATGTTAAACTGTTTCTAGATCTATAAAATTCATCTAAACCTCAATATCATTTTCAACCAGGTGAATTTTGTTTATTATGCTTAACATGTTATTATTACTAAAAAAAAGCTTGTACAAAATTGTTTTCTATCTTGTGGTAGACATAGCGATTGTTATTCTAGTTATCAAAGAATATTTGATGATAAAAAAATAACAAAGAAATTTTTATCACAGAGTTTTTGCATAGTGACGCTTTCCACCACCGAGCTGCATGTCATTGGAAACGAGATTATAATTTTCAGATAAAGTCGAACGCAAGCAGGGATCATTGGGGTCATGTTTCCCCTGAGATTTATCTAGGCCAAAAGGCATCCGCCTTGTTAAATTTTATCTGCATTGGGTGAACCTGAACCAGAAGATTGGATCTCACCCTGGTTACGAATATAACCACTCGCGTATTTGACCGTGTAATTCGAGTATTAATTAAATAATCGTAATAATATTATAAAAGCGAAAGTTTGCATGTTTGTTTATTTGTCGCTCCTTCACGCAAAATCTGCTGAACCAATTTTCATAAAATTTGGCACACAGATAGAGTGTGACTTTAATTAACACATATTAGTTTATATCCCGGAAACATTTTCTTGAGGGATCATTGACTACGCGGTCAACAGCTACCTAGTTTTTCTTATTAACCAAGACAGAATTTTAGCGAAAAATATTACCTTTCAAATCAATATTTGAAAGGTAACATTTTTCGCTAAAATATTACCTTTCAAAAAAGCGAAAAATATTACCTTTCAAATCAATATTTGAAAGGTAACATTTTTCGCTAAAATTCTGTTTTCGCTAAAAGGCTGAATAAAGATATGAGGGTGGAGTCAAGAGTCTTTGAAAATGACGTGTTTGTAAGAAAAGGCAGGTCTGCAAGGATCGTCAGATTCAGCACTAGACAATCTTTGCATACCCCGTAAGGGACTTGGCGTCAAGATATGTTTGTCAATTTTATTGACCATTTTTTTATTTGACAGTAAAGTGTGTTTGAACGATTTACCGCTGTTATTGTAACAGTGGTCTTTCCATTTATTTCGCCATACCATTTCATACTTTAGTGCAAAATATTAAGTATTCATTTTATTATTATTATAAAATGAGGTCTCGTATTCAATACTTAGGTCGATAGACAAAGAGAAAATCTGTTCAGCCAATTTTCTAAAAAACCAAAGCATAAGTAGGGATTGGATATACCCGGTTTGCGGTTAGAATAGTTATATTTTCTACCTATCACATAGTCTCTTCAGCTAGTTGTGGGTGTCCTGATTGCACCTTTGACTACCTGGTAGTACCTAAGATACATACTTTTATTATCATCAAAACTTGTCAATTGAATATTAACTATTTTTTTATTTCTATGTCCATAATCATAGTTTTTAAAACCAAATTACTCCTGAATAAACAAAATACTTCATATATAATAATTAATAATAAAATAATAATAATAATTAATACATTTTCGTATATATCCTTACTTTGAATCTCAGATCTCCAACCGGAGGTTGAGCGTAGGGTATGCCCTTGAAGCTGTAATATGTACACCCGTCAATGGACCTTTCTACGGTGCCTCTCAACTTCCCCTCTCTTACAGTAACTATGGGTTCATCCTGGAAATTAAATAATTCAGTTTAATACTTACTTTGTACAATGACGCCTGAATAAAACCCCCTAGTAGGATGAAACACTGATATAATCATTTGGATTACTTTTATTAACACGATTTATTTGGGTTGGTACATCTGCGTGCTGTTTCGCCTATAGCTCTGTAATCTTTTTTGTCATGGTGTTCCGATTTCAAAAGACTTGAGGGCTTACATCTTAGCCATAAATTGGCGAAGCATTACCAACTAATATCTTTAGTGTTTACATGCCGCGGATGTTTGTTACCACTCCGCTTGCTTACTCGTTTTCCAATACATTTACAAAGACCCGTGTTGGTCCGGTTTCTATATAATATATAGCCTGGCAGCTTGTAATAGGCGAGCAAGGAGATACGGATCATAACCAACAAAACCACTGCTGGTAGAGACCTATACAACAACTTTCCCGGGTAGGGTTCGACTGCCTTACGTATACCTGCCGCCATATTGGCAATTTAATGTTCCGGTCCTGAGGGCAGGGTAGCCGGTACACTTGCACATTTGACCTTATATCCCGATTCCCGATAACTGGGTAGCGACGCACCTACAACATCTACGATGTCTATAGACTGCGGTTATCTCTTAACATCAGGGAGCTACATGCATGTTCGCTGTTTTTTGCCATAAAAAGCAGAACAGGGCAGAGAATTAACATCTGATTTCCCCTCAACTACTACCTCTCTCCACCCCACTGACCTCTTGCTCCGCTGACTCCTTTTTTTCACTTCACAGCGATAGCTTCACAAGCATAAATTATTCTAATTTTAACTGGAACATACTTGTTTATGTTATCAGTAGTACTGGCGACTACAATTAATAGTCAGTGTTGACTCCAATGTAATTGTTTAACCGTTTCCAAAAAAGTAGATTCTTTATTTGACCCGTATGTTCATATGTCTGTTTGTATGTACTGTACAGTAACAAACGAGATTTTCATAAACTGCTGCACCAAATTGTATAAAGCTTTATTATTAAACATAGCTGAATTGCAAATTTCTTAGGAAAGGTTTTAGTGTATACTCGTATATGTAAGAATCTGGGGGATAACCATAAGCTTTTAAAGCAGTATTATTAATTATAATACTAATTGTCATCGGAAAAAACCTAATGACATATGATATGAAGTTGCTTATAACAGCGAACACTTAGCAAGATGGAAATAATACTGCTATAAGCGTTCATGGTCCTTGATACTGGTATTTGGAGATGAACTCTTTGCCAACCTGCAATTATTGCGATTGTGTACCTACAAGCAGAGTAACAAGGGGCTTGTTGTAACAATTTATACAAAAATATCTAGAGATGTATCTATTGGTTTATTTATCATCAACTTAACATTTATTGATCCTTTAATTATTCTTGTCTTAATTCAAATTTTAAAAGTGTAAATGTACGCCTAACATTTTTGCTGAAAAAATGTTATGTTACAACTTAACCCATATTTGGGGTTAGTTGTAACGATTCTACAACGTCTGTTTGGGTAAATGGTAACTGTAACAATAGAGCATTTAACATTCAAACAACAAAAAGTATCTACCAATAATACGTATTTATTAATAATAGTATTTACAAGTAAATGTAATATGCTTCGTATTATTTGAGAAGGCATTATTATGTTTCAAAGAAAGGATTGACGGTTTTCTTATCAAAATACTAGCTGAACCGACTGACGTAGTTCTAATACTTTTTTTTAATGTGATTTTAGTAAAAAAATTGGGGTGAGTCACCCTTCTCACTTAGGGGTATGAATGTGCTCACAAAATTTCACGAAAATCGGTCGTGCCGTTTCGGAAGAGTTCAATCACGCACACCGTGATACGATAATTTTATGTATTAGATGTTGCTTGGCTTATAAAGTCACTTCTGTACTCTTGAGTCCAGAAGTCATCATTGTATATCAACAAAGGGAAATACTTTTAGCGCTGAGTCAGTTTCCTTATGTCCATAGGAAATAATCCAAAATATATTTCGCCATATATAAGGATATAAGAAGATATTTTTCATTATTCGTCTACTATGAATAATTGTCTCGTTTGTTATAACCAACGAATTTTCAGTATTCATTTTTATATAAAAAGATACGTGATATCGACCTAAATTGTTATTTGCTGTTCGCGTAGGTATTACAGTTATTTTTAAATGTCACAAATGCTAACAAATACCCTACACTCCAAACTTTGTGTTAAATGCTAAAACTTTTTCTTTAACAGAACACATTAGGTAGGGAAATTATGTTACAAACTATAATAGTAGCAAACAAAAACATGGGACAAATTGCAACATGTTACAAACCCCTAGATTTTGTTACAACTAACCCCAAGGTACTGTGTTCAAGATATATTGCAATAGTTATTCAATCAGTATATTAATCTCAAAAACTGTGACACAAAATCAATAATAGATAAATTGGAACAAATAAAATACAAGAAACTCGATGTCGATAATTGGTAATAAAATTGATCAAGAATTTACAACAGTAAAATTGTATATCACCTGGGAACTCCTTCACGTAGGTACCCAGTAACTGAGCAGGTGATGACGAGCTGCATATATACTACATATATATAACAGTAAGAATGATTCCAAGAAATACATTAATAAAGTTCACATTCCTAATAAACAAGCCCTGTTGGCTGTTACTACTTAACCCTGTTACAAAATGCCCCTTGGCCCTCTACTAGAAAGTCACGTTCTGAATCTGAAAGATTATGGAACCTTGGGCAAATCTGGGTACATTATGAAAATCTTTATCTGACACCACAAACTAATGTTTATGTATACTCCTACTTAGAATTCCAACTTGATTTGAACATAATGTTTTAAAATTAGGGGTAGGAGTTAGTAAGCTAAAAAAATCACATTTTGCCATTTTTATTCCATACTTTTTCAAAACAAATTATTTTTTTTCACTTTTTAGTTTCTAATCATCTTTTTTTCTTTATTTTAATATTGGTATGGCAAAGTAAACAAAAAAATTCGTAACCCATGAAAAAAATAGCGACTTTATATTGATTTTGACTTATAGAAAAATTTATCGTAATAGCATATGAAAACGAACTCAAAATTTGTTTTAATGTGGTTATTTTTTTACATTTTTAGAAACTGCATTTATTTTGAATCATCTTTTTATCACAATACTACAGAATAGTTTAAAGATCAAGGTTAACGACGAGTTTATTTGACAAATTTAAACTTTCAAAGGTCTACTTACATTGGTTCTACGAGTAGACTCGACATTTGAGGATAACACAAATAGACCAAACAAAACAAAACACAAGCGTGACATTTTGCATAGGCAACTGCACGCCAGCTACACACAAGTATGAATGAGTGGGACTGCTTGAGACGCTCAGTGGATTCATAAATATTGAACATAATTCTTTTGTCCGGGTTTTCCCTATGAACAAGGTATAGGGAAAATGTTCTACAAACACATTACAGGAATCCGCTACACTGGTAATCAAACAGTATGTTCCTGGGCCAGATAAGTACAATCACCATTGAAATTGAAGATTATATGACTGATAAAAATAAATACCTAGGTGTTTATTGTTCTTTAGATTCGGCTCCTGAATGTCTGCACCCCTAAGTTTGAATTTTGACATGTTTAATGTATTAAATAATTAGTCAATAATTGGTCAGTATATTTCCGAATTTGTCAGGCTCGGTTTTTCTTAAAATGGATAAATAAAATTTCAAGATCAACATACAACTTTTGGCACCCCTCGTCGTACATATTAAATAAAATTGGTCACTAAAAGGTCATAATTTGTCATTACATTTCAGAACTTGGTCAGGCTCTATTTCTAGATATTCGTAATTTAAATAATTTCAAAGTCACAAAATGGATTTTGGCACCCCCAAGTCCGTATAATGACCCAATGCATTACTCAAATAATTGGTCAATATATTTCAGGTACAGACGAAGTCGCAATTTCTAGATATTGGGGTTTAAAAATGGGTGGGGTAAAATTATAAGAGAAGTTCAATATTTTAATAACGTAAAACAGTTATTTTGTTTCCTATTTAATCTATAAATCTATAAATAAAATAAAATAACTATAAATAAAATAAAATAACTATAAATAAAATAAAATAAATAAAAACTAAGAATTAGTAGGTAATTGCTTAGATGGTTTGATTTTATCAAATTAAAACCTAAATTTTCACTAAAAAGTTAAGAAAATGGTTGAGCAATTTTTTAACTCGGAAAATAACCAAATACAACTTTGCGATTATCGTATCTAAGAATTAAAGAAATATGTAGAAAGCAGAAAATTCCATTTATAACCTTCATTTGATCCCTGAAAGAAATTGATTACTGACAAGTTAACTTGCTATTTTTGACAGTGTTCAAATACATACAATTCCCGAAAAATTAGGGAAATTTTTAAAACTTTTTTGACTCAAATAATAACCAAATAAAACTTTGTGTTTATCGCATCTTGTCCGCCCCAAAAAAGTCTTAACAGTACCATTTATTATAAATATATATACCATTGTCTATAATTGTGTCCGGTTTGGAAATTACAAGAGTTAAAAAATATGTGGAAAATTTAAAATTACGTTTAAAACCTTCATTTGGTCGACGAGCATACAAGAATACAATCCTTGGACGAAATTGATAACTAACGAATGTATTTACTATTTTTGACAGACTTCAAACACATACAATTTTCCTCGAAAAATTATGGAAATTTTTCAGCAAGTTTGTAGCGCAAATAATAACCAAATACAACTTTTGCAATTATTATATTTGTGTCAGGCTTGGAAATTACAAGAAAAAAAAAGTATCTTCACGCCCATATCTCCGAAGAGGTAGTCAGAGGTACAACCAAGGCACACACGACTAGCCGAAGACACTAAGTCCCACAATGTGATAGGTGGCAAGCCTATCGCCAACCGGGCACATTTCCAATCCCGACCAATGTGTTGGCCGACCCGGGATTTGAACCCGGGACCTCATGCAGTCAAGTCCAACAAGAAATATGTAGTACGTCGAAAAATTAGGGAAATTTTAAGATCTTTTTGGCACAAATAATTACGAAACACAATTTAGCGATTGTCGTATCTGGTCTCCCTCATAAAAGTCTTAAATGGTCAGTATAGCGCAGAATTGTGTCAGGCTTGGAAATAACAAGGATTAAAGAAATATGTAGAAAGTTGAAAATTTCATTTTAAACCTTTACTTGATCCATTCGATTTTGAAACTACAATTCCTTAAAAAAAATTTGATTAGCGCATTTACTACTTTTGTTAAAATTCATATACACACAATTTTCTCCGAAAAACTAGGGAAATTTTTCTCCGATTTTGTACTGCAAATAGAAACCAAATATAACTTTGCCATTATATTTGGTGTCTCTAGGCGGCGTGAATTTCTTTCCATCAGAAAGTCCGTCTGTTTGTTTGCCTTCCAATATCATTAAAAAATCTTATCTTATTACTATAATATGTAATCTATCTGCTCATCTCATTGCTGTAAGTAAAAAGATGCTATAAAGGTTGGTTGTAGCTACCCAAAGTTACTGCGAGTGAAGAAGTCAAATTTCATCAAATTAATTAGAGTGAGCATTTAGATTTTTAAGTAGGTACCTACCTAGATTTTACTGGTGATTGCGACTGTATTTAGAATCGCCAATAAATAAATGACAGTGATGTTTGTTATTTCTTACAAAGCAGGCGTGACACTAATCCAAATTAAATTTCATACTGTACAAGTAGAAATAATTTTGTAATGACTCGCCCATATTAGTATTATCGCCTGTAACCTATCCTCACCATCATATGTGAGCAGGTACAGTGCTGTGGTTTCAGGTTTTTGGTTTCGTTGTTACTATTGTAAAGATTGATTTATCAAATTTTCCACACATTTATTTAATTCTTACTCTTTGAGATGTACAATCCTGACTAAATTCTGGAATATAATGACTTTGAAGACAAGTCTGAAGCGATAATCGCTCAATCATCTTAAGCTACCTATTTGTTAAGCTGACAAATAACTTGATAATTTGGAAATTTTTTTTCGGAAAATTATGACTAAATAAATTCTATCTAAAATTAAAAAATAAACTGCTCAGTTATAATTTTCTTGTAAGGATTGATTTCAAGTACACAATATAATATAAAATACAACATAAAAGTTTTAGTTACAAGTTATTTTTTCCCTGTCGACACAATTCTGTACTATAGTGTCCATTTAAGACTTTTGTGAGGCGGATCAGATCAACAAATATCTGCCCTCCACCATCCAAAGTTGAAGCAAGACCGTCGAAAAGAGAAAAAAGTACGTAAGGCTCTACACCAACCCACACGTAAGGGCTGTGTTGCCACAAACGACAAAGGCCCACACGGTCTCACACCGTGTAGGTCGTTTTTCCCCCTGCCGGCAAGGGGAATTTGAAATTGACAATTACTGACCAATTTTTTAAGAAATTTAACATGTCAGAATTCATACTTAAGGGTGTCAGCATCCAGGAGCCCTTGAATCTAAGGGCTCTTTAAAATGTTGAAAATAATATGCAAAAGTTCCTATCAGCAGATTTTCTCAGTGTGGCCGTGTTCCGATTCGCTGGTAGATTTTAGAATTATATAACTTATATACTTAGGTAATATTTTTTTTTAATTTCTAAGCAAAGATAAACTTCATTAAGCTATGCCTTAATGAACAATATTCTACAAGTAATTTCAAAGATATTAACGGTGCGTTTTCAGAACGTTGATTGACAATTACCTACTCTTAATTACCTTGTGTGTTTTCACAGCATTGCATGGCTCTCTGCTGCTTCGGCGGCTTCTTCTCGTACTTAAAATAGACGTTCACACCCACGAACGTGACTTATTTACCCAAATATTAAAAAAATCGCAGTTAAGCCATGAAGGTAAGCACACTACCTACTTTAAAACCCCTTTTCTGCACGGTGGCCTCTTCGTAAACCTACTTAAAAATAAGGGGTTAATCAGAAAGCAAAATTAAGTCAAAGTCCGGTCTTCCAGGAGATAGCCCTTGGTTCAAGCCTTGCAGGTAAACCAATGAAATATAAATAGTAAACTCTTGGCCTGTGGACTCTGATCTCGTCTAAAGCTGGGTAATATTGTCGGTTAGCAACAAAATAATAAATAGTAAATAGTAATTTTCAAAATTAAACATCTACATATCGGAAGGTCATGAGCTAGTATACCTATTTTGTAATATCTGTGGTCATGAGTGTCGTCGGTGCAACGTGTGGCGCATCCGCTTGCAACGTCGGAAAGACATGAACAAAGTATAGTTGTGATATTGTGGTCATTAGTACATTTGGCGCCACAGGTGCATCGGAATTCTCGTAGCATGTTTCTTATCTATGTCGGTTTATCGGGAAGTCATGAATAAAGTTGCTTCGTTAGCACAACAGGTGGCGCATTAGCAAGTAACTTGTTTCTTATTGGCCCGTTTGTCGGGAAGTCATAGATAAAGTTGTCTCATTAACACAACAGGTGGCGCATTAGCAAGTAACTCGTTTCTTATTGGTCCGTTCATTGCGGTCACGTGTTTATTATTAGAAATAATTAATCATAAAAATATGAGTATTCATTATGAAAATGAAAGGGGTATTTAAAACTTTTTTCATAGTGAATAAATTATTTTCATTTCTAATCATATTCAAACGTTTTTACTAATAAATATCTCTATTCATAGAAATAATTGAAAATAAAAATTTAAGTTTTCACTATAAAAATAAAGTAGGAATTCAACACTATTTTTCATAGTGAGTATAAGTATTTTTATCATTTATAATCATCATCAAACGTTTTTTCCAATAAATATACCTATTAGTTACTACAATTTAGCATAATCTCGAAGAGTTATAGCAGTTGTATAAAGAAACGGTATGGAGATGTGGGTAAAATACGTATTTACATTAATAAATTGCCATCAATCGTAGTACACACTTTCACATTCGAAATGTTAGAAGGTATGGTTAAAATTTATTACAAAGACCAAATTCCATCTTAAGATAACCTGTTCATTCAACAAATTACCCTTCATTCCGAATTTCAAGTTATTTGGTCACTTCAAACTGAGTGTTGAGTCTGTAATTTTTAAACTACAAAACTTATGACTGAAAAAAAAATTGAAAAGCACATACTGCAAAACAAAAATTAAAACCATTTTTAGTAATCTACATGTAATGTAGTTAACAACCATCTAGATCACATCAGCTTTCAAACAAAAATCCGCATTGAAACGGTGCCGTCAAAAGTCTCTATAACGCCACAGACCGTATGTATTTCGCTTTCGATACTCTTTAGTGTGACTTGGAGTAAAGATCGAATAGTCCGGTGAAGTTATACAAAACCTCGCAGATAGCGACGATACCCCCCACCGACCACGATGAAGTGAAAGATATTATCAAAGATCTTCACAATAGAAAGGCCCCGGGGCCTCACGGTATTTCAAACAGGGTAATTAAATATTTTCCCACCGCACTCATATACCTACTAGTAAACATCTTCAATGTATTACTAGCAGGCAGTGCCTTTCCTGACGAGTGGAAA
>NJDC01002743.1:11395-25836 GCA_002245475.1 Calephelis virginiensis | reverse complement strand
ACTGCACATGGTGTGCGAATTTTATTATAATCGGTTAAGTGGTTTAGGAGTCCATTGAGGACAAACATTGTGACACGAGATTTATATATATTAAGATTGTAATTAAATTTATATTGTAATTTGTATTGTTGTATTTATTAAATTGTCGCCTCTGTGGTCTAGCGGTCCGGATGTTGGACTTGACTGCATGAGGTCCTGGGTTCGAATCCCGGGTCGGCCAACATAAAGAAAATTGGATTTTTCCAATTTTCTAATAAAAAAAATGTTGGTCGGGATTGGAAATGTGCCCGGTTGGCGATAGGCTTGCCACCTATCACATTGTGGGACTTAGTGTCTTCGGCTAGTCGTGGGTGCCTTGGTTGTACCTCTGCCTACCTCTTCGGGGATATGGGCGTGAAGATACTATAATTAAATTTTTATCTAAGAAGCTATTAAAAATTTTAGTTTATCTCTTTAAATTATACTAAAAAAGTATCTTTACGCCTACATCCCCGAACAACTAGGCAGAGGCACAACACACGACTAGCCGAGTTTATGTAAGGTTTATGGAAATTAACGTAATGGATGTTTATCTTTTAACATTGAAAAAAAAACGATTATCCTAAATGGAAGTTTCTGAACGTATCCTAGGCTTAGTTTTGTGTAGTTAGCAGCCTTGGCAGTTGACATGTTTGTTAAGCTATGCCCAAAAAAAGTTTAACTTTTTATCTTCCACATTTACAAATGTTGATTTTCTTGAGCAGCACCACGAAAACGGAGTTTTTTCATAAATTATTTTGAAGGTGACGTGTTGCACTAGCGTTTACCCGCGCCACTCATGGTCAGGAGTATCTCAAAAATTATTATTTTATGTTAGAATATTATTAGTACTTTTCAATAAAGAATGCCAATACTTGTTACGGTTTTCACTCAAAATTTTCCAAAAAGGATTCGATACTAGTAAGTATCGATACTTTGTGATCGATACTAAGTATCGATACCCCAGTGGTATCGTTACATCCCTCTGCCTTCCTTGCCAGGCAGTTCGTAAAAGACAAGCATAGGATTACCGTCACTAACACCGTGACATCTGACTAATCTGACTAGGTGGTAGAGTTTCGCAGCGACTCCGCCGGATTGGTTACCTTACCTATTCCTGCCGCCATAACGTCATGACGTGTTCCGGTTCGGAGGGCAAGGTAGCCGGTAATCTTACTTTTGCTCGAGGCCTAACATCCCGGCCTCAGGTTGGCAACGCACCATTACCACCTTTGGTGTCTCTAGGCGGCGTGAATTTCTTACCATAAGAAAATCCGTCTGCTTGATTGCCTTCCTATATCATAAAAAAAAGTGTAAACTTGATCAACGTAGCCTGTAACCTTCTTAGCAACAAAAAGTATTCGCCAGATATGTTTCGTTACAATCGGATCAATAGTTTCTACGTGATTCGCGGCTGGGAAGGAGACATAGACCTACCGAAAAAAATCTCCGTTATTGCTGTCACTTGTCCTCAATTCCAAGAGTCGTGACCTCATCGAATCATTTTCCTAGACTATCCACCCCCACCTAGTTCTATCTCCGGCGTTGTGCAAGACGTCACAGACTTTGGTCTTTAGTGTAGAGCTGATTTGATCTAACCAGCTTATTGTACTTCTACCACTATGTCTTTTTTTTATTTACTTTGCCCGTCAACGGCCCTTTTTTCAAGTTATCACTATTTTTCCTGACCGCATGACCAAAATACTCGAAACAACTTCTAAGCATGTGGTAAAAAGCCTCATTAGTATTTTGAATTCAGCCAAAATCGATGCATTCGTCAAGTTTTCTGTCTAGTGGACTTCTAAGTCTAGTATATTTTTTTTGTTGCTAGGAAGGTTACAGGCTATGTTGATCAATATTAGTTTCTATACTTCTTATCGTCGGTCCTTGGGGGAATTCCATTTTAGAAACAATTTATTCACTACTACATAACTCTACGCTCACTTACTCTACTCTACGCTATATTGTTATAGTCCTGATGATGCTTAAATAGCGAAACCGGTTGGCTAAACTATAAAAATAAAAAAAATGTATTGTGGAAAGTACAAGTGTAGTGATAAATTGTTTTCTATAGTAGTATTTTCCGCCAAACAGACAAAAATTCTATAAATGCTCAAAACGTTTTCTGCTGCCCAAAAACTGCTAACTCTTAATCTATCGTTAAGCCACAACTTTGTATCGAAAATGTTGACTTACATCTAATATAAATAACCTATCTTAGATGAAAAATAGACCCCTTTAGATCAGTTATAAGGCAAACACTGTTATTTTTTAATAATTAATAAAACTTAAACTTAAGAAACCCTATTTCTACCTTTAGATATGTTATATTTATAAATATTAGGCATTGGTGACTGATAAAAACAATAACTAACGTATCTGAGTGTGGCCGGTGTGTTAAATACATCTTTATTCAGGTACAAACTTCACTGTTTTACAGTATCATGTTAAGTAGATGTATTTTCCGCAGTAAAGGTTAAAAAAAATATAAGTGTTATTTCTCTTACCTTATCATTTACTATATTAGAAAAGTACCGAAAAGGCCCAGCCGTATGTTTCAGTTTCTTAAACATGATTGTTCCAAAATCTTTCAAAAACTACGTGCTTTTTGAAATTTCCACCTATTTATATAAATCGTTATCTTTTAAGTATAACTGGTTAAAACGCCAAACAGCACGGAAGTTCCCAGGGTTCAGGGTCTTACTTAGAACAGTTGAACCATCTTTGTAATAAGTATTTTTGGACAAGATTGTATCCAATTATCTGAAAAGTAACTTACATCTGACTTAAGGTAACAACGACCTTTGATCGGTCATTAAGAAGACTGAAAATAGTAAAGATAAAACCTTGTGCTAAAATTGCAAAAATCTAGTGACAATGTAGGTAAGTCCACGATATAAATGTGGCATAAGTTTAGAAACACTAAGGTAAAGTATAAATCCTTCATACCTATGTAAGACAGTGAAATAAACTGGTACCTAAAGGTACTCATTTTTTTTTAATATTGAATCCAATTTTTTTTTTACTTTACCGACTTTACACCATATTTTGGCTTCTATTAAATTGCAGCCTTATTCTTATCACAAGTCACGAACAAATACTTTAAGTATGTACGTGTTCTTTTATTATATCTCTTGAATTACTCGTAGCAATAAATTTTCGGAAATCTACATTTTTGTTAGGATTTTCTTATACGAAATTTAATATGTAATGACTTTTTTAATTAAATAACTGTGCAAACAGCATGACTTACAACATATTCCAACAACCAAAAATTTCTATTCACATACGTAGATTGTATATATAAAAAAAATAACCATAAAAAACAACAATTCATTTTATATACCTATGAAAAACGCACTGTTTCACGTAATATATTATTAAAAGTGACAAAAATATTAAACAACCGATTTCGCTTTTAAAGATTTAAAACTATATTTAGCGCAAATCAATTTCAATGAATTTTATCTGTTTTAACTAGATAATTATTTTACTTTAATTGGGTATTATTGAGAGTGAGCAGTACTTGTTTTGATAAAACGTCCATAGTTGGTAACTTGATAGTTAGTTACCAAGTGTCCGTTTACCATTGTCCAAGCCTTGAGTCATCTATAATATATTAATACGTGATGCCAAAACTTTGGAACCCTTTTTACGAAAATTGCGCGGACGCAGGAGCATAAAATTTGGCACACTTATAGTTTATGTGTAGGAGAAGTGCAGAACTCTAATATTTTTCAATAATAATGCTAATAAAGTACATTAAATCAATAAATAAAACATTACCCACACTACCATGCATTTGACACACACAGACAAATATATTGATGATAACGATAAAAGATGGCGCACTAAATAGTTTGGAAACAAAGTAGTCGGTCTTGAGAAATGAAGATGGCGTTTTTATCAACAAGATATTAAAATTTATTATAGTAGATTCGACCAATGTTCTACCACTAGTTACTTTAATTGGGTATTATCGAGAGTGAACAGTGACTTGTTTTGATAAAACGTCCATAGTTAGTAGCTTGATAGTTAATTTCCAGTTTCAAGTCCAAGCCTTGAATCAAACAATCAAATAGTCTCTTGATTCCGAGGACAATATTTAATCGTAGCTAAGCAGCAAGGTTTTAGTTTACTTGGCTACGTGCGCGAGAGATCTGCCCCGATGAGCTCTCTTTGTGGGGAATTTCTTCCCGTGGTCGAGTCCGATAGTTTCGCCCTCCCCCTGCACCACCCCCGATCTTCACGTCACCCCGTGCGAACAGCCCTACCAGGTGGGACCCCGTGGGAGGAAGCCCAGCAGGAGCGATCAGCGGACGTGGGTGACGACTGAGCGGGAGCGGTAGGGGTGGGGGGTATTGTAACCACGTTAGGTGCGCGGGAGATCTTATGGCGGTATGGCTTCGCGTCCGGGGGACGCGCATGCCAGGGGACGATGTCTGTAATGTGAGAGTGCGCCGATTGGTCGGCGCGCTCGAATATGAGGGGACTTAGTCAGCTGACGACATAGCCGGTTTAACGACGACCAGCCGTCGTCAGCCTCCTCGATTCGCTTATCCCAGCTATCGATAGCTAGGTTAAGCAAATCTTTAATGTCGGTAGTCAGTCTGCTTAATTGTAATTTGAAGGTAGGGCAACGTGTTTTCCCACCTTTTCGTCAGGGCTCTCTTGTTTTTAATTTTTCTAACTATCGGGTAGGGGTGGAGAAGATCTAAATGGGATGATTTTGGAAGAATTTCGGATGGCTTTTTTTAAAAAGTCAGTCAGCTGATTTACATCAGCGGGCGAAGAGACGGGACGGAACGGGATGTTAGCCTCCATCTCGTGAGAGAATTTGATCCATTCCAGTAGTAGACGTGGCGCTGGTGGCGAGTCGGGTGGGGATACCCGTGATGACAGTGAGCACAGGCAGATGGTCTGAACCCATGTCGTCAGGGATAACATCCAGGTGTGGCCGCTGATTGAGGCCCTGGTGAACAACCAGGTCTATGACGTCCGGGAGGTCCGAGTCATTATGTGGATAATGAGTCGGAGCCTTCGGACCACAGACCGAGCATCCCTGGGCCTCAGCGTCGGCGAAGAGTCGCCTGCCCAGGACGTTGATTGTACTGGAATTCCAGGCGACGTTCCAGTTCCGATGACTAGCCGGCCACCTTTTATATATTCTCAAGTTATGAAAAAAATAGTTAGTCTCCGACAATATAATAATTTAGAATATTTTCAACTCTCAAACCTGCAATCTCCACTAAATGGACGCGAACTGGCGAAATGACGTTACAGACAACCAATATTTTCTCTACTGTCGATTTCTGGTAAGTGTCCATTAACTACGCACCGTTTTTTTTTATATTATTAGCGTGTTTACTATGTGCTATGACTTATTATACTTACGAAATCCCCTAAGAGCGTTCGTTGGTCGCTAGATCCAAAGAGATGATTGATGATGGATGTTTTTATGGTTACCTACTGGATGTTAAGCAGACTAATTTTCTAATGGTAAAAATAAAGGCCAAGATGTTAATATTAATTATACATGGGCTACAAACCTGAGGCTTTCTCACACGGCTTACACCTCTTCTATAATGAATGTTCTAGACGGTTGTGAACATCGTATTTGGACCGAAGATTTAATGTCAATCTAATAACAATCGGAAGATGGAAAAAAGTTTCCTTCAAAGCTACCTAATTTGGAAAGCATGTTTAAAACCATCTGTAAACGGTTTAAGTTTACAAGGTATCCCACCTAATCAAAACACCACAATGGTGAGCGTAGATTACAACGGCTAAAAAACACATGGCGAGGCTAAAATTATACACGGCTACCTTCAGTTTTGCGCAACTTTCATATAAAAAAAAATAAAAATAATAAGTTTGCTATGTTTTTTAATCGCCCAAATCATATGACACTAGTTGCCTTATATCAGAATGCTTTTAGACTTACTTTCAAATTATACGGGTTATAATTTTTCAAGTAAACTTTATACAAATTCGAGTTTGCTATGTATCTATATACTCTTTGGCTACCTTTTTATACATTACTAGCGGTTAGCGCTATTATGATTTTCAGAATAGTAAAATATATTTTGAGAAATGTAGGTTTTTAAGGAAAATATAAAGATTTTTTCTATGATTCGAGTTTCATAACTTTAATAGGCCTATAATTTATGTTTAGAAAACAAGAAGACTGTTGTTCATAATAATAAACTAAACTGTTGTTCATCATAATAGCGGTAGCGGATTCGCACGGTTGTGAAATATACATATAAACCTTCCTCTTCAATCACTTTATCTATTAAAAATACCGCATCAAAATCCGTTGCGTAGTTGTAAAGATTTAAGCATACAAAGGGACAGAGGAAGCTACTTTGTTTTATACTATATAGTGATTGTCTACGGTGTTAATAGATAACAATCTACCTCCTAAAAATAATGTTAGTTTTAGCAATGTAAAAAAAATTAAAAAAATAAATAAGACAAAATAATTGATTTTTATTTTTATAAATAAATTAAATGCGTAACATAAAGCACAACTTTTCAAAAATACTATTAAAATATTTTTTTAATTTCTTGCTCTTGAATGTATAACGCTTGTACCTTATAAGTGAAAGATTGTTAGATTCAACTTGATCAATTTTCAGACACAGTGTTAGATAATTGACTGAGCTGGACATAATTCTAACTAAGTACATGGTTTAATGTAAAAAACGGAAAACATTATCTTTAAAAAATACTAGTGTACCAAGTTTCAATCAACTCTTCGGTACGCTATAAATTACTTACGCTATAAATTAACATGAAAAATACATATTATATATTTTATTGCACATTAACGTGATAATTAATTACACAGCCGGTCGAAAACTTATAAATAAATCTTACAATATCTACTGTTAGCACCACTGCATGTCTTAGACACATCTACAACCTGAACATCCTTTGTCTTTAGTAATAAGTAGGTATAACATTTATCGTCTCATAAATGAGACTATGTTATTCGAAAGTTAACAAACCTTATTTTTTAGAAAACAAATTGTTTTAAATAATACATTTTCATTTTTGGTAATTCTCTAACACTTTTGTGCTAGCTCTTCTTTCTTATTCTCTTCCATTTCTCATAATCTATGTTACATATAACTAGCAAAAATATTTTATCATGCTAAAAAACCTTCAAACTACCTCTACTAAAAATATAAACCTGCTTTTTCATAAATGTTTCTCCAGAATTCTAATCGGTTTTGTTCTGCATTCCGTCCCATGGTTAGTTGAGGTTCAATATTCAGATATTGTTTATCGGTTTTCGAATATGGTGTCCACTTAACACCTAAACTGTCATCTGGAGTAGGATTGCTGTAAAATATATAACAAATAAATACCACCAATAACATTTCTAGATTTTTGATTAATTGTAGTTTTGAGTGTCATACAAAATCGCCGTTGACATTTCAAGTAATGAGTCTAATTATAAGTGATAACATTCCTTAAAGGCCGGCACCGCATCTGTTAGATACTCCTGGTGTTGCGAATGTCCACGGGCGGTGTTGATCACTTGCCATCAGGTTAACCACTTGCTTGTTCGCCTCTTCTTAAAAAATAGGGACTACTTAACACTATTTTGGTCACAAATATTAGATTTTATACTGAGAGAATATTGAGTATTGACTTTTATCTCTTCATTGGTGCTTTATCATAACAATTAAATGTCCACCACAAAATAATGCAATAAGTACATATTTTGATGTAGCCAGCCAAATTTATCTTCTACATACTGGGCTATCAGTGTAATTAGTTCTGGAAAAAATACTATTTCAAGGTATGAAATAATAACTTGGATTTACCAGTTAACTAGAAGTATTATTGACAGTTATTTTTTGTTAATATGTTTCATTAATAATAATTATGTTTTTTCAATATTTATATTTTAAAGTGTATGTAATCTAAAATGTAGAAGTACCATATTCCCTGCTACTGCCTGAACGCCTTGAAAAATGTTAACTAATGATTTGTCGTTAAATTCATCAGATATTGTAGCACTCGGAGCATAAAAACAAAATGCCGAATTTTAAACGTCACATTTATAAACAAGTTATAATATTTTAAAATTTAAAATATGGTGCTTTAACGAAATAAAAAATCAAAATAAGTAAAAATATCAAATATTTTCAAAATATGAATTTTAAATCTAAAGAAACTCACCCTGTTTTAGCAAAATTCGTCCACAACTTCGTGACATTCTCAACTAACTCTCTTAGCTTTTCATTGTTTTCATAATGTGCTTTATTCATAGGATTATTGAATGTATAAAATAGTTGATCTGAATGACAGGCTCCTTCAGACTCTGTATGTCCAGTCAAATTTTTAAGAAAATTCAGTTCAGTTGAACAGTTAAATCTGTACATGTATATTGAGTCACTTATTTCTGAATACAAATTAGCAAATCTGTAGTTGCCGTTAATAAAATGAAGGTCTGATAAAAGTTTACTCATTAAATTGACGTCTTTTTCAGTCAAATCTTTTCCATCAAAATAAAATTTCTTAATATCATTTCCAAATTTTACCAGTGTTTGTTTTGATATCTTATCCGCAACTTCTTTAGGTACATGAAAAGATGGATACCTGTTTAATACACTTCTTTCTTTGAGAGTCATATCAGTCATAAATAGTCCTTCTGAAGAGTTGTAACCTATAATTGTTGGAACGGTTTTAGCTTTTCCTGCTTGTAATAATTGCACAGGATCTTCAGTAAGATATGATTCAACATTTGAAAATTTCTTTTCTATTACTGGTCTGAAATAGATATTTAACCCTGTATACTTTTCCTCTTTACTGCAAGCGATTGCAGACACTTTCATTATATCTTCAGCTGAAGCGTTTCGTAAAATCTCAAGTAGTTCACCTGTATTCTGTATACTTTTTCCAAGGAGCTCTGCAGCCATAAACGCTCGTAATTTTGCATTGTTATCGATAGCCCAGTCTGTCACACACACACCACTTTGTATTATAGCTTTATGAAATAAACTATCAGTGGTTGGTGATAGTAAATGATATGAAAGTGTTGTTCCTCCTGCACTCTCTCCAAATACAGTTACATTGTTTGGATCACCGCCAAATTGAGCTATATTTCGTTGAACCCAACGCAAAGCGATCACTTGATCTTTGAGACCAGCATTGCCAGGTACCTCAGGGATATCTAGACTTAGAAATCCAAATGCGCCCAACCTGTAATTTAATGTCACCAATATGACATCATGCTTGAGCAAAAATTTTGGACCATATACATTACTATGTCCTGAACCTGTTAGAAATGCTCCACCATGTATGAACACTATGACTGGAATTTTAGAATCAGGTTGAAGAGATTTTGTGTAGACATTTAAGAACAAACAATCCTCATTTCCTTTTTTCACAGCTCCAGAAAGAAGCTCTATTTGATAAGAATAGTGTCCATGATTTATAGCGTCACGAACTCCTATCCAAGGCTCATGTGGTATTGGATCCTAAAAAAAATCAAATATATTATAATATGAAAATGTAAATTTCACAAACACGTCTTATAATACATACATTTTGTTTTCTAATCTTTACATATTGATGGGTTACAGTCTATCTGTACTAAGCGACATTTTTGGCAAAATTGAGGTCGTTGAAATCATTACATCTTTCTGCGTCTTTTGAGATTTTGTGATACTCTCAGCATTTTTATGTTTTTATTTATATTACATTTTTACTTGAAACAACTGTGAATTTAGTTTCGTTATGCTAATAATTTGACTGATAGGACACAAAACATAGTTATAAAGCATTTGTAAAATTTCGGGAATATGGGTGTGAAGATACTTTGCAATTAATAAGCACAGTCGCTTAAAACATTTTGACCTTTAATCTAAGCTTTTGTAAATGGGTAGTTAAACCATTTTATATCAAACATTTAGTATAAATAAATTATTTATACTAAATGATAAATTATTTAGTATCTTCACGCCCATATCCCCGAAGAGGTAGGCAGAGGTACAACCAAGGCACCCACGACTAGCCGAAGATACTAAGTCCCACAATGTGATGGGTGGCAAGCCTATCGCCAACCGGGCACAATTCCAATCCCAATCAACATTTTTTTTTTATTAGAAAATTAGATAAATAACAATAAATTATTTATTTGTGGAATATGTGTGTAAATGAGATGTTACAAAAATATTTAAGTATATCAACATATTATTATACCATATTTTGGTGTGCAAATATTTTAATATTAATAAAAAAATATTGTTTAATTACATACACTTTAACTTTTAAGCCAATTATTTATATTTATAACTAATTTAATTATTTGAAAAATGAAATTTATTTATTTGCTGAAAATGTGTGTTAAAAGCTGTTACAAAAGATATTTGTTAATACCAACATATTCTACCAATGTTCTACCATGTTGTGGTGTGCACATATCTTTAAAATTATACAAATTTATTATTAAGATTTATAACATTATGTTTTAATATTTGAACAAAATTTTAAAATATAATCAGGTTTAACCCTAACTACCATAAGCTACTATTCTGTACCATGCTATTATTTATTAAGACAATCAACATTTTGTGTACATCTAACTGATTAGCAGTTGCTTTTAATGCTAGCATTTTAACCTTGGGAGTGTAATACGATATTGTGCGTGCTTGTGTATAGTAGGCTTATGTATTGTACACTGTAGATAGATTCTACATTTCTTTCGTGCATCTTCTTTAATTTGGCATTGCTGGAAGAAATCTCTTTTAGAGATAAAATTGCCTGTTGTATAATTTTACATATTCACTTGTGTGATGATTTCAAATATTTTTGTGAATATTCTTAATAATAATTGATGATTTGAGGATTTTCAAATACTTGGTATAGCAATACTGTCATGCCAACGTTGGTTGGAAACAAATTTTTTTAGAATCAATCTGTTTATTAATTTCAACGAGGCAAGTTGTGTTTATGGTTGTGTTCTTAGAGCCGATTGGTATTAAATATGTAATTTGAAGAAGTACTAGTTTTATTTAAAAAGACTGATACACTAGTTTGAAGTACTATTAGTTTAGCCATTTAAACAGAGCCTTTACATATCAGAAGTGATACAACCTGCGTGCGTACAGCAAAAAAAAAACCTTTATTTAATCTAAACGAAAGCTTTCTTAACCAGCAGTAATTTTAATTAAAAGTAAATATACATCAAAGATTACTTTAACAATGTCCAACATTCAAAGTAAAGTTAAAAAAAATATTTAGTATTAGATTAAAATTTAATATTCAATGGGCTTGTCGCCTTTTCCTAGTTTGCTAGTACACTTATTTTTAAGGTTTTTTAAATGGTTTTAGAGAAATGAATGCGAACTGAGCGATGGTCGCGAACAGGCAAACTTACCATATTACTTGATTTTAATATTTGAAAATGTTGTAATAAAAAATGTTCTTTAACATTTATGGTTTAATTTATATCCCAGTACAAATAGGCCCTTTTTGCAGTTGCACCGATATGTCACTATTTTCTTAAAGCAAATAGACTATAGTAGTTTTTGAATGTACCAAAGCAGACAGACGTGGCCGGTGATTTTGTTTCAAAATATGTACTGATTCTAATCAACCTACATGACAGCTTTTTACATTAATTAGGTATCTACTATTGTTAATTATATAAAGCTTTTTAAGTACAAAAAGTTTGATTTCAATGTAGTTTATTTAATATTGTTTTCAAGCATTTCTTTGACAAATTTCAAAATACCACTAAACAATATTGTTCTAATTGCCTTTATTTAATAAATCCTCATTTTTTCTAAAAACCATTCACTCCAAGTGCAAGAGTTGCAGTAGTCAGATGTTTAAGCTACATAGCCTCATTATATTTTATTGCAGAACTGTTGTTAATACATGTAGCCATACATAAAATTTGTTAACATATGAGTTATTTGAGAGGTTTAGCCCATTTCTAATTTAAGTAAATTAAGGTCACTTTGTTTCATTATTCCAGTGTTTTTTATTTGGCTTACTTTTTTAATTAGAGCAATTTGTTTAATTTACCTTGAAATTTTCATTAATTTATTCTATACTAAGAGTTTTACAATACCTTAAATCTGAGATTCCCGATAGGCGGCTTAGCATATGGAATACCTTTGAAACTGTAATATATAGAGCCATCGTAAAGTGTATCAGAACTACCTCGGAGTTTGCCCTCAGAGATAGAAACAATTGGATTTGCCTGAAAAAATTGGAACAACTTAAAAAAATCACATTTTAGAGGTGTAAGTGGATGCAATATCTTCTTCAAGTACCAAGTTAAAGTCACCTGCAAACCTATATGTATGTACACTTCAGCAATAATTTTTATGGTATTAGTTCTCGAACAATCTATTTTAGTTAAATAAGTAGACTAGAAAACCACCCATCCAAAAACAAATTGAATTAAAGTTTGAACTTGCGGGTATTCAATTATTTTATGACTTACAGCATGTTTATTTTTCTTCTTTCTTTAGGTTTTGGCAATCTTGTTAGTATTTTGCCTTTAGTCAAGTAGAAATTAGCATCAAATTTTATACCAATAATTATAATTAGTCATCAGTCATAAGTCATATCAGGCTCTTGAGTAAAGCAGTGGCGGCCTTTTTACACAAGCTCATGTAATGAGATTTGACGGCAATGAGGAAATATACAATACGCTAATTTCTTCATGATTATTTCATTTGTGCACTTTTACTGAACAAAATTGTATAAAATGCCACCAAAATTGACTAATTTCATTTAATATTAACACAAAATTCAATAATAATGAAAAAACTTGGACCATCTTTTCTCTCAATGGCGCCAAAACTCTCTATAGCATGTTATCAACCATAAAAAAGATAAATACCGTCACACACATAGCTATAATATATATTTATATGAACTATAGCAAGACATATTACAATATATTTTCTATTCAAATATTCAAGTGACCGCACACGCAACTATAATATACATTTCTATGACGCCACCAACGAATATATTATCGCATATTAATACATATTACTGGCAACTGCATATTATTTATATATTACTATAATATATTTTAAAGCATCGTCTCCGTGTGTGGTAGCTTACTATAATATATATTATAGTGTGGCATATTAATATATATTATAGCTACTTGTGTTAATTGTGTTTAAAAGCAGAGCTACCCTATTAATATTATAAGTGCGAAATTTGTCTGTTTGTTACTCCTTCACACAAAAACTACTGAACCGATTTTCATGAAATTTGGTACACACGTAGAGGGTAACTTAGATTAACACATAGGATTGTTTTTATCCCGAAATAATGTTCCAGTGGAACCACGCAGGCAACAGCTGGTTTTTAATAAAAGAACACATGTTTTTCATTTATTAACTTTGAAGTTATGAATTTTGTGTAATTTGACAATTATTAAGTTGCTTTTTTATTACTTATTAATAACTTTATAGTAACACATAACTCATGATTAACAAATAAATATTAAATTAATTAAATTAATTAATAGTTTACCTGCTTACTGGCAATTTTTGAAAAGCCCCTATATATCAGGAGTGTTTGTATAAACTGTCTTGAGAACTTGCCCATGTTTTTTTTAAAAAATGAAGAATAATATTACGTTCGACTTTCCTTAAATTATAATATATCCATAATCTGAGTCTAAAGTCCACCAAGGTGCTTGTTTAAGATGACAGTGTTTTAATTTCGTTATTGTATTTGTGATATGATAAATGATAATATGAAGTGTCTAGTCTGCCATCTACGGTTTGGGCTGTTTGTTTATTAAAAAATAAAAAGATATAAGTAACCTGGCGCGAAATTCAACATTTAAAATTAAGCTTAACTTCAGAAAGCATCAAGCTACCAATCGGTTTCAATTTTTTATGGAAGATTCACAGACTAATTAGAGTACTACGTAGGAAGATTGTTCAGCATGAACATAATTGATCCCTCGAATCTTTACTTGCGGAAATAAATTAGTTTCAAAACATGTAATAATATTTTTCAAAAATTAAAAGTTAGCAGAGAAATTGGAAAAACATGGGAAAAACTAACTCCAAGATCATTTAAGTGACATTTTATTTTTTTAAATCTTTTTTTTAAGGTTAATTTGCCCCTCCGTGAGTAATGTTGTTCTGTGCAGTTTGGCGCAACTTGTATTTAAAAAAAAATGTTTAAGTTTGCTATGTTTATAACTCATCCAAATTTTATCGCACTTATTACCTTAGATCTGTATACCTTTCGACTTACTTTCAAAGTCAAACGGGTTATATCCCGCTAAACTCTGAATGTGTCAGTTGTCAATTGTCAAGTGGCCAATCACTGCTTCCTTGTCATTTTGGGTTAAATTTACCGCGCTTTGTACTTGGTATTTGTTATTTTTACATTATGTAAAAAAAAATATTTTA
>NJDC01002741.1:62736-82651 GCA_002245475.1 Calephelis virginiensis | reverse complement strand
GGCAAGCCTATCGCCAACCAGGCACATTTCCAATCCCGACTAACATTTTTTTTATTAGAAAATTGGAAAAATCCAATTTTCTTTGTGTTGGCCGACCCGGGATTCGAACCCGGGACCACATGCAGTCAAGTCCAACACCCGGACCGCTAGACCACAGAGGCGATACCGCTAGACCACTTACGGTACATAAGTGGTAGCTAAATTTGAAATTATTTGTACCATACAACAAATACATAGATGATAAACTTATTTTGACCTTGTTGCTGTCACGTAGGTATAAAAAGAGATAACTTTTGGTCACTCGTTTCCCCACTAATCTCTTAGCAAGTCGGAACCTTAGATGAAAACAAGTAAATCTTTAGAAATTATGAAGTACCTACAGAGTGTACTTTCTTTTTAAAATCTTTCCCCATCGTTTACATTGGACTCCAAGCTCCATCCGGAGAATTTACTAACTATACCCACATCAATTTCATTCTTAAAATCGCTTATAAACTTTGAACCAGTGCGGTATATTCCCATATCATTTACATTGGACTCCAAACTCCATTCTGAGAGCGTACTAAGCATATCCACACCATTTTCATTCTTAAAATCATTTACACACTTTGAACAATTGCGTTATATTCCCATAGCGTTTACATTGGACTTCAAACTCCATCCTGAGAGCGTACTAAGCATATCCATACCATTTTCATTCTTAAAATCACTTACAAACTTTGAACCATTGCGTTATATTCCTATATTGTTTACATCGGACTCCAAACTCCATCCTGAGAGCGTACTAAGCATATCCACATCATTTTCATTTTTAAAATCGCTTACAAACTTTAAAATAATTGCGTTATACTATACGTATAAACAGATAATCCGCCTCAAATGCTGCGGTAGCGGTAACTTTGACGGACAGTAACATTGACAGCTGTTTGACATTTCAAAAATTTTATAGGAACGCCAGTAGGGGCCAACTCCATACATTTGTCGTATGGTCCCGTCGTTCTGACCCTCCCATCCGTAGGTTGTTAGATAGCGCTGGTTATCAGTAAAATATCCTACGAATAGTTTTTTATAGGAACAGATAATGATTACGATTCGTACAAAAAGCTACAGTTCGTAAGCAAAACGACTCGTTTTTTGAATATAGGAACCGGGCATAAGTAAGCATTTAAGGCAACTAGTGTCATATGATTTAGGTGAATAAAAAACATAGCAAACTTAATTACTTTATTTTTTTACATGAATGTTGCGCCAACTGGCCAAAACTTTGGACCCCTTTTTACGAAAATTGCGCGGAAGCAGGAGCTTAAAATTTGGCACACTTATAGTTTATGGGTAGGAGAAGTGCAGAACGCTAATATTTTTCGATAATAATGCTTATAAACTACATTATATCAATAAATAAAACATTACCCACACTACCTTTCATTTGACACACACAAACAAATATACTGATGATAACGATAAAAGATCACAGATGGCGCAACATACAGTTTTGAAACAAAGTAGTTGGTCTTGAGAAAATATGAAGATAGCGTTCTTATCAACAAGATATTAAAATCTATTATGGAATTTCGACCAACGGGCGACCACTAGTTAAATAATAATAATTGTTTGAATGAAAATATTGAATCATTTTCAATAACTCTTTTACCATTTGAAATCTACGATATCTCAAGAAATATTTATGATACTCGTATGTTGCATCAGAATTAGTCTAGACACTAGAAGCAGCGAACTAATGTGAACAAAATCTAAGAAAACTTTTAGTCACACGTACATACATACACACACAGAACATTTACACACACGTCAAAATATTAAAAATACAATCTCTCTAACCATTGCGTATTTAAATTCGCAGTTTCTTCTCCTGACTGGCTAGGCTTGTAAACGGTGGTATTTATGATAGTTAGGGTTAAACCTAATTATATTTTAAAATTTTATTCAAATATTAAAACATAGTAGGTATGTTATAAATCTTAATAATCAATTTGTATAATTTTAAAGATTTGCACACCACAACGTGATAGAATATGTTGGTATTAACAAATATATTTTGTAACAGCTTTTAACATACATTTTCAGCATATGTTTAAGAGTATGTAATAAGATAATATTTTATTTATTAATATAAAAATATTTGCACACAAAAATATGGTAAAATATATTGATATGTTTAAATATTTTTGTAACATCTCATTTACACACACATTCCGCAAATAAATAATTTTCTTTCTTCTTCTTTCTTCAATACAAATACGTATTTTTAGCAATTTTTAAAGAGAATCGCAACGAATCTAATTAGCCTTTATAAATCTTAAATAACCATATTACATGTAGCGCTAGTGGCAGCTATTTCCAGACCATTAATCTATTTAATTGGACAAAATTTGCCTATGTGGGTCACAAGATACAACTTTAATTCGCACAATAGCGTCAAAAGGAATCCGTCGCCGTAAACTCTACTAATTAAAACAGTGAAGCGGGCATTCGCGATGCGCTTGCGACGGTAGAATTCACATTCGCGTCGAAAGCCGCCCGGGCAATACGTAGTGTCGACATCCTAGACTGTGTTTGGGGCAAGTGCAGCAGGGTGTCGTGGCCTAGTGTTGGTGACGGTGTGTGTTGTGGCATGGGGTAAGGATGGGGGCGGGACATAGTGCGGAATGTGACGGACGGGCCTATGCCAGCGATCCGCCTGCCCAGGGTCGGAAAAAGAGTTACAGCCGACGACGAAGGTAAGACATTTTTTTTTATTTTCTGTAGACAAAAATATGAACACCCGTAAAGCAAGGTTGTCACTTGTACCAACCATAATGGATAATAATTATTTTTTTACTAATAAAGTCAAAAATTTGATCATGTGCCAAATTTTACATCATTAAATGAATTGAACAACCCAAGCCCTACAGACCAGACTTTTCCGGACTATCTACACGATATGTACCTATATTTTCCCAACACAAAGTTTGAAATGATTTGGAGCTATACTGAAAAAATACTGTGGGTCAGTTTTCATCATCAGGATCATATAAGTAAATATCTTCACAGCCGTATCCTCTGAAATGAAGGCAGATGTACAACCAGGTTACGCACGATTATCAAAAGGTACTTTAGTCCCACAATGTGATAGATGATAAGTGTCGTCTCACTCGAGCACATGTCTAATCCCGAGAAACGATGTTTTTATTAGAAAATTGAAATAACACATTTCGTTGAGATAATAATAATAATTAATATCCCTGGACAAGTTACACAAATTGAATCTAACCCCATAATTAGCAAATTATATGCCGGTGTTATGGGTGTGAGCCAACGATTCTAGGACATAGAAATACTTAAATAGATACGAGAATAAATTTAATAAACTCCCAGACCCCGAAATACAGACATCTAAATGTTCATCACACAAAGGCATGCCCCCGTCGGAAATCGAACCCGAGCCTCACGGTTGATCTGTGTAGTTAGGCGTGTACGCTAGCCACTCGAACAACGAGGAGGATACCCCAACCGCGGGTGTGAATCCAAGACCTCAAATAGTTTACTCCAATACCGGATTGCTAGACCACAGAGGCGATAATTTCGGTCAATATAGTCAATACAAACAAGAGTTACCTATTTATTTTAGTGCACAAATAAAAGAATGACTTCTGGTTCTGGCGTCATAAAACTGTTTATGGTGCGATGCCAACCAGAGGCTGCTTAAGCAAATTTTCAGTCTACCCTATTATCCGAACCAGAACATATTATGTTGGTCATAGGAAAAGCGGTGGTCCCAAACAGGGCCAGTTGTTGCAAAACCTTGCCACTTGGAATAGTCAAGTATCAATTACTTATTAAATCCAGTACAGCAGTACTGGAATACATTCAAACCAAAATAATATTTTTTAGTCTTTCTATTTGCGCAACACTCGAAAATCGGAAGAAGAATCGAGTTTTTACAACTTAAAAACATATCTAATTTTCCTGTTAAGTGGTAAATGTAAAATGAAAATCATATTTTATATATTCAGTCTAGTAGTAACAACGGGAACGTAAAAAAATAACAAAAAATACGATGCCATAACATCGGACGGACGTAGCCGTGTCGCGTGCTATACATGTTTAATGTTTTGAATAAGTCTCTCTATTCATTAACAACATTGTTTCAAAATAATAACACTAACAATTTTCTTTCAACATACATAAGAACAACATAAATGCCAAAGTGTATTTGTACATATGTTCTGTTTTTCAAGTCATCATTTTATCAAGTTTAGCATATAAATAGACTCACGGTCTAGAAGGACATACTAGGCTACATTAATTCCAATATGTCGACAGGTTTTCGTGTAGGAGCTAAACAACAAAATTAAGACATAGACAAAGCCGCGGGCAGTGGTTATAACATAACAAAAATACTTATGTACAAATCGCTTCTGTGGTCTAGCGGTTCAGTTGTTGGACTTAACTGCATGAGGTCCCAGGTTCGAATACCGGGTCGGGAAACAAAAATAAAATTGGGTTTTTCCAATTTTCTAATAAAAAAAAATGTTGCTCGGGATCGGAAATGTGCCCGGTTGGCGATAGGCTAGCCATCTATCACATCGTGGGACTTAGTATCTTCGGCTAGTCGTGGGTGCCCGGGTTGTGCCTCTGCCTACCGCTTTTGGGATATGGGGCGTGAAAATGCTTTTTTTTAAACTACTTATGGCGAATCCTCTACGTTCTTATTCTTAAACGCGTCGTAGTACCTCGTAGTCGCAATCAAATTTCATCACCATCTGACGAAGTGATGATGTTGTATGATGACAATATACAAGCATGTAAACACAAACTTCTGTAAAGTTATTTTCACCTTAACAGTGCCACGTGTCCGGTAGCCGCAGACATTCGGCATGGTGTTTTTACTGCCGGTTGTAACTATTACATCAAATTAGTAACAATGGCTAACCCACTACTTCGCACTCGTCGTACAAATATCCAAAAACATTAAGAGAAATACGGTTAGTTACACTTTCTCTGGTTCTACGTGCAAATTCATAAGCAGAAGTAATTTACGATTATGAATGTGTAGTTACCTGCAGTAGTTTTGGCATGTCAGTGTTTATAAGTTTTATTAAATATTTTTATTCCATTATCTATATTAAGATACTAGCTGACCCGACAGTCGTTGTCCTGTCTTTGCTATAACATATGTTTCATTTTTATTTATTTTTTTATTCATAAGAAGGTTCTCCTGGTACAATCCAAAAAGTAATACATAAAGAAAGAACAATTTTTTACTAGCTGTTTGCCCGCGATTTCGTCGGCGTACGATGGTGACGATTTTCATACAAACTTACATCTCCTATTAGTCCTTTGGGGGTTGTTTTTGAAAAACAAATAACCTACATTTGAACACGGATCCTTAGCCATATGTATATCGATTTTCATAAACATCGGTTGAGCTGTTTTCCGTGAAAGAGTAACAGACAGATAGATAGATAGATAGACAGACAGACAGACATACTTGCGTAATTTTATTAGTAGTATTGTTTTTTTAACTATTAGTAGACACAGGGGCGGTCTCAGATTATTTTTAAGTGGTGCGAGCTTTATAAAAAAAGAGCTCTTTCTAATTATAAATCTAAACAACACAGTTTAAGCCAACACGATTGATAGACGTACAGTGGTCGGGAGTTTTTGGCGCCCCACACATGATGGCGCCCGGTGCCGTCGCACCGCTTGCAGCACCCTAGGGCCGCCGCTGAGTAGACCAAGGGAAATAGGAGTTCATTGTTATATATAAGTAGATACAAAGATAGTTATAGTATTACGGCAGTAACTCTCGGGATCTATTCCACTGCCATACTTATTATTCCCATCATAGTGCTCGCCATCGTCGTTATCTCTGCTGGAGGGTAAGATTGTCAGTAGACTTGTACACGTGGCCTAAGATCCCGATTATAGTCCAATCATATATGTATACAAATATTCAAAAATAATTAAAATAATCTTTTATTAGGAATAAAAACTTAAGTTCAAATATGCTATCGATCACAAAGGCAGAAGTAATAAACTGTTAGACGCGTGTAAAAGTGTAGCGCTGTGTAGGTAGAGTCTGAGTATATGGTCGACGGTTGTCTCTTACCGTCTGCTTGTTTGCAACTTAATTCTACTCGTATAACATAACAAAACACTGGCTGTGTTATAGTAGCGTGTACGTGCACTTTTAAATTTTGGTGTTATAATTAATATATTAACCATTTTAATTGAATCCAATGCATTTAGTACGTACATTAAACATTAGTTTTCAAAAATGTCACGTGAGTTTTGAGGTTAAGGGAGGTGGTTGCGGTAATGACACGACATATCAAAAGAGTTTAAGAGGAGAGGAAAAATGACAAAATAAGAAAAGTCCATGAGATAAGACCAAGAAATATGCAGCATTCAGCTTTATAAAGCGACAGCCTCAACCTTATTTTCCAATTTTTGGCTAATTATTTACTTTCTTGCGTATTTGTTTCTTATTTCAGATGCAATAATTACAGTATTTGAGTCTCCTAGTCCTTATGAGCTAGAGATTCCATCTTATGTAATGTACTATCTTCTTACTAAATGCACACAGTTTTTTAATTGAATTTTTGGTATACAAAGCTATATAAAATTATCTCCCCTTGTTGGTCCGGGTCTTCTTTGTAGAAGTTCTGTCTGTGTTTTTCTTTCTGTCTCCCTATCTGGCAACTTGTAAGAAATTAGCATAGGCTAGCAACTAGACCACTGATATGTGCGCTGTGAAGCCATTTGCCCTAGTAGAAATCCAATGCTTTAATCATATTCACGAGATTATCGCCCTTTTTTTTACATTTCGGTTTTTTACCATTTGTACGGTTTTGCGACATGAAGGGGCGGCTTCAAGAAAACTTCATGAATCCTCCACTTGTGCACAAAAGTACACAAAGTTTTGTACTTTGTGGTTTTAAGTTATTGCCTGATTTTACAAAATATGGTTTGAGTTACTTAAAATAATGCATGAGTTATCACAAACAGTCATGTCAGGTAAAGTAAAGCGGTAGGATCCTAAGCTCATTGAAGTGCGACATAAAGTGGCGGCTTTGAGAAAACTTCATGAATCCTCCACTTGTGCACAAAAGTACACAAAGTTTGGTACTGTGTTATTAAGTTATTGCCTGATTTTACAAAATATGGTTTGAGTTACTTAAAATAATGCATGAGTCATCACAAACAGTCATGTCAGGTAAAGTAAAGCGGTAGGATCCTAAGCTCATTGAAGTGCGACATAAAGTGGCGGCTTTGAGAAAACTTCATGAATCCTACACTTGTGCACAAAAGTACACAAAGTTTGGTACTTTGTTGTTAAGTTATTGCCTGATTTTACAAAATATGGTTTGAGTTACTTAAAATAGTGCATGAGTCATCACGAACAGTCATGTCAGGTAAAGTAAAGCGGTATAATCCTAAGCTCATTGAAGTGCGACATAAAGTGGTGGCTTCGAGAAAACTTCATGAATCCTTCACTTGTGCACAAAAGTACACAAAGTGCCACCAAAATTATCTTTTTTCTTAATTTGTAACGGCTATTCAATAAATGTGAAAAAAAGCGTTCAATTTTTTTTAGATCCCACGAAAACTCTAACGAAAAATTATAAAATTACATACTTAAAATATTATTATTATATTTGCACAAAATGTTAGTTAAACCGTGCCAAATTAATTGTCCGTTTCCTATCAAAATGTGAAAAATAATGATTTATTTTTATTTTAAACGTGAAAAAGGTAAGGGAATGTGGAATTAATTAGGCACCTAAACGCATACATTTATATACAACTAGCGGTGCCTAAGCTTCGAATATTTTTAGCCTTCTGTATACCACTATTATTCGACTGTTCTACACCAACGCGAAGAACTACGAACGATGAGTTTGTGAGAAGACGATCAGGTTCCAGGTATCTATAAATTTTTAAAGAAAGAAAATATTTCGCCCCAGACATATACTGGGGCGAAATATTTGCTTTCTTTAAAAAATTATAGAAATTTATCCCAAGCACAGGGCAAGTGTTAAAATAAAAATAGGTTCCAGGTAGCTCTTATTTTTTGAAATATTACAATATCTATCAAATATTGTAATGACTCGCCTTAGTTTAAACCTTTAATCTTGCCAAACGTCGCACAAAAATACCAAAATCCTGTAGGTGAAAAATATTGTGATTAGATTTTACATATGTACAGTAAGGGTTTTTACGTACATATACAAATAAAATGTCTACAAAATCGTTAGCTAAAAGTGGTAATACATACATACATACATATCTTCACGCCAAGTCCCTTACGGGGTAGGCAGAGAGTATCGAGTGCCAGACCTCACGATCCTGACAAACTGGTCTTGCTTCCTTCACATTCATAACCCTTTCCATACAAACACGCCGGTTTCGGAGACTCTTGACACCACCCTCGGATAATATCCGATTGATCTGATCGTGAAATGTTAGCTTTGGTCTCCCCGGGTACCTACCATCCATCCACATTCGCATTGTATATCTGCTTTGTCAATCTTTCATCTGTCATTCTTTCCACATGACCGAACCAGCGGAGCATGCCCTTTCGCATTTTAACACCAACACTTTCTTTCAATCCCACTCTTTCTCGGATCTCACTGTTACGAATGCGGTCAGCGAGCGTTACACCACAGATTTACCGTAGTGCTCTCATTTCGACCGCATTTATCCTACTTACATGCTCTTTCTGACATACCCAACTCTCGCTTCCATACAGTAACGTTGGAATAAGCACAGAATTATGCAAAGCGAGTCTAGCTTTTTGACTCAAAACCTCGCTTTGGAATAGCTTACCCAACGCGCCATTTACATTATTCCCTGCACTCACTCTCCTCTCTAATACGTAATACGTGGTAATACGTAAGCGAATAAACAGTAATCACTTAAACTACGAACATATTTTCGTGTTCCTTTCTTAAAAATATGGCTTTTAACCATTTTTTACGACTTGAAATATTTTTTTATCACACTACTTTAATACTTTAATGGTGTTTTATTTTGGTTAATAAAAAATTCCCGATTTTCTGACAGAATATTTAACGAACTTTAAAATTTTACTCTTGCAACACTGACTTTGATTTGTCAATTGTCAGTCTTGGTGATTTTTCTGATTCCGAAGTTTGCGATTTGAGCTATTTCAATATTTTGAACGAAAGTTTTGCGATTTCTACTTACAACTTGGCTACGTTTTATGGACATAAGTGACAATGTGTTAAATACATAAAGAATCGTTAATTACATCTTGATTATTTACAGGAATTTGGTTGCAACTTACTTTACTACATATTACTAGTTTCGAAAGGAATATTATGTTAAATGCTAATGAATATTTTAATCAATAAATATGCAAAACTATAATGTGTTTCATTTACTTAAAATATGAAAGAAAATAACAGTAATTCGAGAAAAGCAAATTGCGGTAGGAGCTATACGAGTACATTTATACATTTTATATTTATGCATATATATATATATATATATATATATATAAGTTGCAAGCAGTAGTTCCAGCCACGCGCAATCACTGTCATCAACTGCGCAAAGCTGGAACCACTGCTTGCAAAATAAAATGTATATATTATGTACTTGTATAACTCCTACTTCAATATTCTTTTTCTCAAATTATTACTTTTGTTCTTTCATTTTCTAAGTAAATGAAACACATAATAATCTTACATATTTATTGATTAAATTATACAAAATATCATCATGGACGACAAAACATTCCATTCAAAACTAGTAAATGTAGTCAAGTAAATTATAACCAAAAACCTGTAAATAATCGAGATGTAATTGACGATTCGTTATGTATGTACCACATTACCACGTAAATCCATAAAACATAGCCAGATCGTAAATAAATATCGTCAAACTTTCGTTGAAAATATTGAAATAGCTCAAATCGCAAACTTCGGAATCAGAAAAACAGCAAGACCAATATTGTTCTGTGACCAAGACTGACAATTGACATTAAAATCAGTGTTGCAAGAGTAATATTTTAAAACTCGTTAAATGTTCTACCAGAAAATCGGGAAATTTTCATTAACCAAAAACAAAACACCATTTCATTAAAGTATTAAAGTAGTGCGATAAAAAAATATTTCAAGTCGTAAAAAAGGGTTAAAAGCCATATTTTTAAGAAAAGAATACGAAAATGTGTACGCAGTTTCAATGATTACAGTTTATTCGCTTTAGTATTACCACTTTATGCTAACGATTTTCTAGACATTTTATATGTAGGTATATGTACGTAAAACCCCCTTACCTTACTTAATTTACTAAATTTAATTACTATATTTTTTACCTACAGGATTTTGGTATTATTGTGCGATGTTTAAGAAGATTAAATTTTTATTACAACATTTGATATGTATTGTAATAATTAAAAAAATAAGAACTACCTGGAACTACTACTACTTACACACTCATCGTTCGTAGTTCGTCACGTTGGTGTAGAACAGTTCTTCGAATAGAAGTGGTATACAGAAGGCTGTATTTGAAGCTTAGACTCAGCTAGAAGTATATTAATGCGTTTAGGAGTCCATTTCAATTCCATTCCACACTTCATCTTTTATTTAAATTTCCCTTAAATTTTTCGGCTTTAAAATAAAGATGAATAATTATTTTTCGCATTTGATTTAATGAATCTTTTGTACAAATGTAATAATAATATTATAAGTAGATAATTTTATTTAATTTTTCGTTTGAGTTTTCGTGGGATCGAAAAAAATTTGAACGCTTTTTTTTTCATATTTATTGAATCGCCGTTATATATTAAGAAAAAATATTATTTTGGTGGTACTTTGTGTACTTTTGTGCACAACTTGAGGATTTGTGAAGTTTTCTCGAAGCCGCCACTTCATGTCGCACTTCAGTGATCTTGGGATTTACTTTAAAACCCGACATGACTATTTATGATGACTCATGCATTATTTTGAGTAACTCAAACCATATTTTGTAAAACTTACATATTTTGTGTAACTTGATACAAACGAATTAAACTAGACTAAATCCAGATGCTTACACTCACTCAAAGTAGTGATAAAAAAAATATTTTAATGCCATCTAGTATGCAAAGTCAAAACCAAAAAGCAAACATACTTTTCCATACAAAACCGAAAAGTACCAAGCGATAATCCCTTGTTTGTGATCATATTCTTGCCGCCGTGTCAAACTGACGCGCTGAACGAATATCTAAAACTAGGTCATTTGGGAACAGATAGTTAATTCAATAAAAATAATGAAATTTTAGACTTTAGTTACGAAGCGAAAATGGTTAAATAACTCTCTAGTCAGTCCAGTTTGTAGTCCACTCTACACTTAAGAAATGTCAATACAAAAACTTACCTCGTTATAGCTCCTCATAAAGTACGGTTCTAATTATAAACTGTCAAGACTCATTAACTAGTTTTCTCTTCATGAGCTGTAAATATCATAATCTATTCAGAATGAAGTTATTAAAATGAGTTCTCATTGCGATATGAATACAAATTAGATATTATCTGCTTCGAGTTCAACAGAATCGTGCAGGTACCCGAGACTCAGACTACGAAAAAACTACTTCCACGTTCGTTACGATCAGCATTTGTCTCATTTTACCCGAGGTGAAGAATAGTTAGTTTACGCGGGTATGCTTGTATATACATATTTTTATACCGCGAATCATTTTACTTACGGATAAACATCAACATTTTTATATGTTGACAAAGACAAAGGTAATTTTTTTTGCAAGCACTAAAGTAATAATTTACACGTAAAATATTTTTTTCTTACTTTTAGAAGGATCAGTAGCAATATATACAATTATTTTTACAACCCAAGTAGGTCCTTTGAATAAAACGACGTTTAAAAAAATTAAATGATGGTGGCAAATTTTTGTGGACTATCACTACATAGTATAAAACAAAGTACCTTCTTCGGTCTCTATGTCCCTTCGTATGCTTAAATCTTTAAAACTGCGGATTTTGATGCGGCTTTTTTAATAGATAAAGTGATTAAAGAGGAAGGTATATTTAATTTATATTTAATTTAATGTATATTTCATAACATATTATTATAAAATTCAGTTAAAATTACTTACTCGTAACAAAAACAAAATTCATGAGTTTCACATAATGTAAAACGCCTTTTTAAGCATTATTAATACCCAAAAAATATTGTATTATGTATTTTTATATGACCATTGAACTATTACTTTATCACTTTATACTACTCGTAATAACATTTTTAAAGCATATCGTCTCTTTCGAATTTAATGAAAGCTTAAAGAGTGGTTTAAAGTCATATTTTATAATACACATTTATTGACATTGACTCCGTGATGTTTATTTTATATTATTAAAATAATGAACAAAGACATAAAATATGAGTTTAAATAAATATTAAAAAACATTTTTTTTTAAATTGCTTGTCGAAAAAGTTTGTAGCTTAGTCTCGACCTTGGTGGTGGTCAAACACTTGCTTCCTTATTAAAAATTACAGACAAAAGGACTCCAAGTTTTACGTTAAAATTATTCTAAAAACTTGGAGTTCATGTTATAGTCCGTGAGCCAGCGACAGATTTTCACGACCAAGTTCCTCTCAGTCGATAACTCGAAAAGTGACTCAGAGAGTTGCATTATGAAGCATTGTAAACGTCAGCTGCGGCTCCGAGGGTGGGTTGAGCAGTGGTAGCCACTCACGCGCGTAAAAAAAAATATTTTTATTCATTTATTCCCTATTTAAAATAAATGATCAAATTTTTTAATCTGTTTTATATAAATTAGACAAATATTTTAAAGAAATAAAATCGTCAGCTACTCGTTCGACATTTTATATTCTGTTCGACGGTCGCTGTACTAATGCTTCTATAAACATTTTTGTGCTGCTTGTTGACATGATCCTGTAAGTAATAAAACAAATCAGCTGGCAGCATTTTGGGGGAAAACTCGTCAGCTGATACATTTACTGAGGCTATAAATGTTTCTGACCAGCTCCTACGTTACACTGTCAGCGCATCAGCTGACGAACATTCCACCTAGATATAGCCAGCTGACTTAATTATTTATTAAAAGCAATACATAAACTATCATGTGATAAATTTTCTTTTGGGAGGAAATCACTGAACACATATATATTTTTTCATATTTTTGTGACCAGCTGACGTATAATCCAGCACTTTATAAGTAGCTGACAATTTTATTTCTTTAAAATATTAGTCTAACTTTGATTTGATCAATTTCTTAATCGGGAATAAATTATTAAAAAATAATTATTTTGATCGCCTCTGTGGTCTAGCGGTTCAGTTGTCGGATTTGACTGCATGAGGTCCCCGGTTCGAAACCCGGGTCGGGCAACAAAAAGAAAATTGGGTTTTTCCAATTTTCTAATAAAAAAACGTTGCTCGGAATTGGATATGTGCCCGGTTGGCGATAGGCTTGCCACCTATCACATTGTGGGACTTAGTGTCTTCGGCTAATCGTGGGTGCCTTTGTTGTGCCTTTGCCTACCACTTCAGGGATATGGGCGTGAAGATACTACTACTACTAAAAATATTTTTTTATTACGTGCGTGGGCCGCTATCACTGCTCAAACCACACTGGGAGCCGCAGCTGACGCTTCATGATGCAACTTTCTGAGGCATTTTACGAATTATCGACTGACGACAGAAAAACTTAGAAAGAAATTGACGAAAATTAGTGCCTGGCTAAAGGACTATTATTCTTCTTCTTCTTCTTGTTAAGAGGGCAGTTGCAGCCATTTTTTATAATGGAATGCAAACAAGCAGACGGATTTCCTGATGGTAAGAAATTCACGCCACCTAGAGACACCAAAGGTGGTAATGGTGCGTTGCCAACCTGAGGTCGGGATGTTAGGCCTCGAGCAAAAGTAAGTTTACCGGCTACCTTGCCCTCCGAACCAGAACAAGTCAACTGCAACCATTGGACGTTATGGTTGCAGGAATAGGCAAGGCGGTGGTACCAATATGGGCGAGTCGCTGCGAAACTCTACCACCCAGTAAAAAGTTTAGGACGATTCCAAGACAACGAGATCGATTTTTCTTTTCATTACAAAGTACACACGAGCACTTGTGTTATGTTAACAATATATTAAATACAATGCAATGAATATGGATGTCAAATTTCTCATACTCGGATTAACATGTCTGCATAACGTATTAGAAAAAAGAAAACGGAATGTTAGTACCCGTTCTTGGTTTATTACTGATGCATCAATCAACCATTAAGTATTGCAATATTTATAAGGCGAACGGTCACTGCTTGTGCGAGCCTGGTTTCACTGTTACGCGGGAGAGCACAACTTCGATCAGGAAGGATTTGGCGATTTTCCACCTCAAATACCTTTCTGCATCTAAACAGAAGACACGAGCAAATGTGAGATGACGCTTTATATAGTCTTTCTCATATATAACTATTTATTACAGCTGTCGCTTCTGTGGTCTAACGGTTCAGTTGTTGGACTTGACTGCCTGAGGTCCCGGGTTCGAATCCCGGGTCGGGCAACAAAAAGAGAATTGGGTTGTTTCAATTTTTTAATAAAAAAAATATTGTTCGGAATTGGATATGTGCCCGACTGGCGATAGGCTTGCCACCTATCACATTGTGGGACTTAGTGTCTTCGACTAGCAGTGGGTACCTGGTTGTGCCTCTGCCTACCTTTTCGGGGATATGGGCGTTTTTTTTCTGTTTTTCAGCAAAAAAAAATTTAAACACAAAAGACACGACACGTCAGCGAAGAATGGATGTAATTAAATTAAAAGAGAAAACTTAGAAGTAAAATGTGTAGATACTTATTAATAGAACTAAATTGTGGTACATTAGTGTCAGATTCAGGTTCAGAAAGAAACATGTATTGCAGCTCACCAGGGCCCACCAATAACAATAATTGTAATAATATAATAAACAAACTAATCAGAAAATTATTTAAAAAGACAGAATTAGGTCCAAAGGTTTTATATATGTGGATGAACTCGATGCGTGTATACGCCTTTTGGCGCGAACTGCCTTTACGTGGATTTAAAAAGTATAGTATTATTTATATGAATAACTACGTTTTTGGCTTCGTTTGGCATTAACCTAATACTAAGGTGAACGTGATAGTTTTGTGGTGCGCGTTTGGAACAGACTATACACGACATTTCCGTATGAAAGAGTCTAGATTGGTAGATCCACACGTGGTGCTACGTGTAAGTCCCAGAAAGTACGTAAAACAACGACGCGTTTGACGTCCTTTACATATTCCTAACTAATTTCTTAAAAAAATTGTTTTCAAAAGATGTTTAACCAAATTTATTTCCTATGATAACTCAAATCTTCCAAGAATAACACAGAACAGCCAATGTAAGATTTTACACACACATAAGGACATCCATTCCTGTACGGTCGCAACTACATATTATGTAAACACACGCATTTTATCTATCCTTCTTTTCCTCGTATATTTCCGTGAACTCCCCATTGCCGCATCAAACATTGTTCTTATCTGAGAAACAAATTATAGGTTGTCATCTCCATGTCGCTGCGGGCCTTTCGGGCCCGACAATATTTGCGGACAAGGGTAAAACGACATACCGTAAAACAAAGATTCCGAGCGTTTTATTTAAATTTGACACAAGAATTATATGAAATTTAATTTTGTCTCGGCGAGCAGTTAGTACACGAGATTTCTTTAAAATCTTCTGTATAAAAAATGCCATGTAAAATTTTGCCAAAATGAGTCCAACGGTTCTCACTCTCAACAAGTTATGAGATATCAAGTACGCAACACCGATTTATGGTTTAAGATTTATTATTTTTAATAAATTCTCAACGCTAATACATCTTAAAAAAATATCATCACGCCCATATCCCCGAAGAGGGAGGTAGGCAAAGTTACAATCAGTTCACCCACGAATAACCGAAGATACTAAGTCCCACAATGTGATAGGTTGGTGATAGGTAATAAATTTCAATTTATTTTCATTTGAAAATATGCAATGGCCTATAATTTGTAATGTATGACTTTTTCACGTTTTTGTCTTTATTGAAACCTTCACCTGACAATTATAACTAACACAAATAAAAAACAATCAGCAAAATAGGTCCAGCCGTTCCTGTGCGATCGTACCGGTCCGGGTCCTCTACGTAGAACATACCATCTTGTCGTACGAGAGAAACATATTAAGTTACTTGGGCCACCACCAACAAGACCGCTGGTGGTACTCATACTGTGTTTTTTATGTGATAAGATAGCAAATGCGTGTGCTTACACGACTCCTCTGATGGTAAGATGTAGCCCTGGCCTTTATTTCATGTTCCAATGTTAAAGGTGTCGCAGTCTTGCGGCCGAGTTGTTTTACTAATTTTCTATTCTACCGACTACCTGACCTATCGGTTTACCTATTCCGGCAATGGCCGGCAATGAAAGCGTCATGTTTCGGTAGGAAGGGAGAGTAGTCGATAGACTTGTGTAAGCCCTGACCCTAGGACAGCGGAGCACCTATAACGTCTTTTATGCCTACAGGACACTTTTGTCTCTTAACGTCAGGAGAGCCATTTGCATTTTGTTTGGTTATTGTCTCATGCCATAAAAAAGTAAAAAAATGAGGGCGCTATTAAATAAGTGTATTACAAAGAGGGCGCTAGACGAAATAGTTATGGGAACCTTTGGCCTAGAGTGTCAACTACATTTTTACTAATGTAGTTTCTTAACGAAATTAATAATTATAATAAATTGTAGTACAAACTATGTTTTAATATCCCAAATTAAAAAAAAATAGTCTATAGAAATAGTCTTATTAAAATTGACATTAATGCTATATTACAGTGTAATAAAGATTAAAATATCAACTTTAACCTAGAAAAAGTACGTGCGAGATGGCCCCACGGCGACCAAGTCGGGATCAGATGATGGGATCCCAGGAAAATCAAGGACAGTTTTTATTTTTTGTGAACATAGACGACTAACTAATTGAAATGCAAGTCCTTCATTTGCAGTTTTACTGCGAATTAATTGCGACCGGTGTGATTACGCGAGCAGCAACCAATGTTCTTTGTGTGGAACTTGAACTTGATATCCGCGCTGCATGCCACAGTAGAAAATTGTCATGAATATATTTTGTTACGTATTCCTTTCATTTACACTGTATAATTACACTTATTATTTTTATACTCTTACCACCAGCAGCTTTGCGCATTATTTTACACAATTTATATATTATATATAGTATAAGTTCACGGTCGTACCACCGAAGAGGTACAAGCGTAACAACGATTAGCCGAACATACTCAGTCAGTCATGTAAAAGTGCTCAGCTAACTATCGCCAATCGAGCACTCATTCAATTTTAGGCAACTTTTATTAGAAAATTTAAACAATAGATAAGTGTTGAATTGACTGAACCGGGAATCGAAACCAAGACCTGTAATCAACGCCAGCAATTGATCATTAACCCTTTAGAAGAAGAGAAGATGTACCGTAGTTTAAGCTACAGTCATATAACATTTAAACATTTGCATTAAAAAAGATTTTGCATAAGTGAATAAAAAATATGGCAATAATGTTTACAAAATTTTTGGCAACATAATGACGCAGAGATTCTGTGAAAATAATTCCTTAATTTGTTTAATTCGTGCTGTACATTTTACTAGTACATTTCTACACGAGATGTTGTAATTAAAGAAAGAAAGCCAGCAAAGTATGTAATACATAACACAAAACCCTGTTAAATGCGTACGTAAAACGACATAATGATTGGGCAATTCTCGGTTTTATTCGTTACTTAAATTATAAAAACTCCAAGTAACATTGACGTAAACGCGGTGAAAGAATTATAAAAAATAAGTATTTTAATGGATTCATTACACAAAAATATCGTTGTAGTACTTTCATTTCATTCACACATGAGTCACATGCGTCTCACATATATATTAAAATCTCGTGTCACGTTGATTGCGATTGCACTTCTATAAAATCTATGTGTTTATTTGGTACATTGAGTCTTAGGTTGATTTCATACACATCAATTTCAGAATATGTCGCAAACTGAAACCATTTCTGTGTAAAAAAAAATACGACCGGGAGTGCCGGTAGAAGTGAAAGCTTGAATATTAACGTTGTGCATTTTTGATATTTTGGGATAGTTAGGGAATAATTTTGCACAAATTGCTTTAATTATCAATATGAAAGTAGTATCATTTATGCGATAGAATACAATATGTATTTATTGCACTATCGTACACAAACATGACAACACGAACATTCGTGAAAGCGCCCTGCGCCGTCTAAACACACATAAACGTCATACATTTTCGCCGTGCCATAGAAAGAGAGGAGGATACTTCCTCTCATACACCGCGCCGGTTGTTTACTCTCCATCCGTCTTACGAATTTTCGATCAGGTCACGTATCCTGACGCGAGTTTAGAAGTTTTTACCCATTCCAAAAAAAGTGCGCAACGCCGCTAAAGAACTTCAAAAATATATGTCTGCTATATGTTGTTTCGATTTTCTGACCTTTATACCAAAATAAAATGTTTTTAACAAATAATATATTTTTGATTAAAGTTTGTGTTTGTAAGAGCATTTCTCAAAAGTAGACTAACGAAGTGCTATTCAAAGGATATGATACATGCCCAGACACAATAGGATAGTATCATATAGTCATCCGATCTACACAAGAAAGAAAATTTCAGATCAATCAGTAACCGGGACGTGCATCACATTAGATTTGCATAAAAGCTTGTAAAAAGCTAACTCTTCTATTATATAAATATATAAATATTAATACAAACCAACAATGTTAATACAAAAGTACAAGCAATGTAATCACAACTACGTCGTAAACAAGACAAACCTAATATTTTCCACCGAACCTAACTTTAACAAAAGCTATAAAAGTAAAAACTTTCAGAGCTAGACAATAAAAAGAAAACTGAAAGCACAGGGCTTTAAGTTGTGTACGTGACGAGAATGTGTGTTTCACCTTATGCGTGTGTTCAAATGCATTTATTCATTACACAATTGCACACATGTATAGCAAGTAAAGAGTTTGTAATGTTATTCAATTGTTGCACTTTACTGTTTCCTGACTCTTCGCATTTCTATATCGATACCCTATTGATACAAAAAGTACTGTCTATGAGCAGGTTATTTAACCAAATTTGGAATCTGTGAAGCCAGCCTTAAATCAATATATTATATCATATCGTATATAATGTTTTATTGCCATAACTTAAAACTAAAAAATTGCAATGAACTCCCGAAAAAACCGTCTGTCCCCTCAAAAGTTATTATGCCACATTCAGATATACACTCTACTATCTTTGAAAAAAAAGTATCTTTACGCCCATATCCCCGAAGAAGTAGGCAGATGCACAACCAGGGCACCCACGACTAGCCGAAGACACTTAAGTCCCACAATTTGATAGGTGGCAAGCCTATCGCCAACCGGGCACATATTTCCCGAGCAACATTTTTTTTTATTAAGAAATTGGAAAAACCAAATTTTCTTTTTGTTGCCCAACCCGGGATTTGAACCCGGAACCTCATGCAGTCAAGTCCAACACCTGAACTGCTAGACAACAGAGGCGACCACACCTCTCTTTTTGGTGTGCTTTAGATAAACTGCAAAGATCATGAAATATATTACAGTAACTTTTAAACTATGATCCATCAGCCACCTCCCAGTTATTTCATAAGGTCCTTGTCATCAATTCCTCGTCATCCAGAGATATGTTTCCCTATTTTCGAGCTCCATCATCAGACCAGCTCACTCGTACCAGCATTATTAGTGTTTTAACTGTTAGGTCTCTCATATATTTCCACATGAAATAAATACCCATAGTGCGTGTAGTGCTAATGCTTACGAATGAGCTGCTTACCTTGAACCCCTAGAGTTAG
>NJDC01002741.1:49832-62469 GCA_002245475.1 Calephelis virginiensis | reverse complement strand
TTCCCTATTTTCGAGCTCCATCATCAGACCAGCTCACTCGTACCAGCATTATTAGTGTTTTAACTGTTAGGTCTCTCATATATTGAGCTGCTTACCTTGGACCCCTAGAGTTAGGCAGATCTTCATAAACTATAGCGAATAACTATCTCGATAACATCAGCGTTCGAGTAAAACAACCGCATCAAAATCTGTCCATCCGCCAAAGAGCACACAACAAACACACACACACACACACACACACACACACACAGGCACAGGCATGCACAAGAACACTAACACGTGCACGCGCAGAGAGAGTCACGTCTTAGCACTAATAACATCCCTCGTTTTTTGTCAATGAAATGAAAAATGAAAAATCTGTACATAAATGTACTACCTAGTTGCTTCGTTTTTAAAAATACCATTGTGCAGTGATGTAGGTTGTATAAGTATAAGATGTACAAGCTAAATGTTTCTCCACCCTAAGAAAAAATAATTCCTTCTCATCTGAAATTACTTAAAAAGAATATTTTTAAAATTAAGTAATTTAAAATCAAAAAACATGATTAAGTATGTACATTATTTATGAACTAATACAGTAATCTCGCAGCCGGATCTTAGACTAGCATGTCCGTTTCGAAATTTTCTCCGTGTATAGAACAGACGTTAGTCGGTTAAAATTTCTAATATAAAAATTGCAAATATCACGGAATCCGAAACGTAATTCCTGATTCGAAAACCTAACCGGGAAACCGCAAGCGTGCGTCCAGCCGAAAACTTGTTTATTTTCCCAATTTTTTAAAGCTGTTGGAAATTTTCACTATGTTGGAATCCACACTTGTTTTCTACTTTGTAACTGGAGAAGCTTGTTGTTTGAGCCACGCAGATTACCCTTAAGCCTTATTACATTGAAAGGGCGACACCAAAAGGCGATGCAAAGACCAAAGTTTGAAAAGAGAAGTTTAAGCTGCCACACCAAGTTTTATCATTTTTACCAAACGATAAAAGCCCCTTAAAAAGTGGGAAGTTAACTTCCAATTAACTTCAGAGGAGCAGTTTTAAATATGTTTTATGCGTTTTAATCTGTATCGATAAATAAAAACTAATTTAGTATAACATAAGTTCTAAGGAGGACCAAACGGTTTTTATTTCATAAAATTGGTATTCTTTTTGAGTATCTAAAGCATTCTTCTGACACGTAAGCTAAGAGCCGCTATGGAGTTTAGATGATAATGGTCTAGAGAAGAAAAGAAGCAAGATCAGTAGACTGTGATAAAATGACGATGCCGTTTATATATAGAGAAACGTCCCGCCGTTTGCCTGGTAGCTTGTAAGAGGCGAGCATAGTTAAATGGGTTATATTCAGCAGCTTGTCCGGGCAAGGGTTTGGAGGGTAGGACAGCCGGTAGACCTGCATAATAAGCATAACATCTTGGCCACACAATAGGGACTTACTTGCAACATATATAGAGTTTATATGCCACGGTCAGGAGAGCTGTGTGCTTGTTAACAACGGTTTTACGCCATAAAAATAAAAATAAGTTTTAATGAGGTATTGCAATCCCGAGACCCCGATCCCGAGATCCCGAGACGATAATAATAATAAATTAAAATTATATAATGGGGATTGGACTTCCCTTAACCCAAGCCGTCAGTCGATTGTGGAGAAGCCGTTCCGCTGCTGGTAATCTGTTCCGATTGCATGTTTGGTGTTTTATTGAACCACCAAGCCCAATGCGTAAGAAATACAAGCGCTACACTCTGGATCTGTCCGACAAACAGTCCGTAATCACATTAAGTTTTTTTTAATTTCAGGTTACGTTCCGATAGCGTGCGCCGATCGCGAGTACAGAGAGTATTCAGTATAGACAATCACGTTTGACGTTTGACAGATTGCGTACCGTTCTCGATGGTTTTAAGTGGCAATACTGAACACAAAGTAAAATTAAATAATGTATGCAGTTTTTGTCTTCATACATTACGTTTCCGCTGTTGTTCACAGCGCAGCGGCTACCGACTACGACCATTTAAGCTGTCTGGTGATTTGCTTTCGTTTTAGTGTAATTCAAAAAACCCTTAATAGTATTTTTAATAAAAAATATATTTTGGTGATAAGCTTGTATTTATAAGGGATATTCCTAGCAGTAGACGTAAGAAGGTTCAAATAAGTCCAAATATGACAGGATATTGTTAGGAGTTTTAGGAGTTCCGTCTCTATTATTACATGAGCTCCAGACCTCAATAACTTTGCATTGTCATCCGAATATACACACGTGCAAAATTTCAGCCCAATCGGTAACCAGGCAGTAGGTCAAATCCCACCCGGACAAACCTCGCCAAATAAATTAAATCATGTAAATAGATATTTCAAAAATATATAGAGGTTTCTGCTGTCATTTTTTTCTTGACTAGTTCATTTACGTGCACTTACGAAGTGGTAAAATGTGACCCCCAATCTGTAACTTCTAAAACAAAGAACGACAAAACTTAAAAATATTGTATATACCACCGAACGTTTTTTTGATGGATATCTAGTAAGTAGTCATTTTGTATAGTGATGATTGTAACACCAACACTTAAAATAGCTGTCGTGGAGCCGTCTAGTTTATTATCGCGCAACCGTCTTTGATTTTATGAATCTGCGTAAATTGCAGGAATGTTGCAAACCTCAACCACCGTATACTTTGTACGAAAAGAACTGAAAGACCTTTTTTTATTATGATGTATGATTGCTCATTGGCCATTCCTGTTCCGATTACGAAACCCTCTATGAGTGTGTCAAACTCACATTTGGCTGCTTAAATAACATAATAAAATAACATCAAAAAATACTTTCTGCCTCATCCTGTATGATACAATTTCTAAAAGCGTTTGCTCTTTCGCTTTCTTTTAAAATTGATTCTGTGTAAATTTCTTAATTATAAATTAGTTTTAATATTATTATATCATTGTGAGTCAGAAAAATGTAAAACCAACTGTGATTTTGGAAGTAGGTAGATTTTGGAAGAAAATATATATTTCGTATATAGAAATACATATAAGTTTTCTTTTTAACCGATTCTAAAAAAGGAAGAGATTCTCAATTGGACATCTCAAGATTTTTTTTATTTTTACTTTTTGTCTGTTTGATATGTAATTACTCGAGTAACAAATCGAGTAACAAATCGAGTTTGATTAGAAAAATTCCGTGATTCCTAAGCAGTCCAAATATTTTACCTTCATTATATTATACGTTTAGTGAATTTTGCTATCTTAATACTTTAAAGTAGACAAACTTAATTATATTAAGCATACCTATTAGCTGTGCGACCGAGATTCGCTCGTGTGAAGGAAATTCAAGTTTATATAGCTATTTGCATATGTATTTGTATTTCGTAAACAGCCATTCACGAGTACAAGTTTGACAGTGTTACCAGTACTGAGGAAATAGTTCGAAGGGTTAACGGTGTGTAAGGCAGTCGTGTTGCGAAAGAAAACAGTGTTTTTTTTGGTTCCGACGTTTTGGAAATTTCGACTTGCAGCACAAGACGACAGCCGGAGACAGAAGACCCGTGACCGTGACCGGTTGTCGTTTATTAAAGTTTCCTCAAATCTGGCAAGACGATTACGGCAAACGTCTATTGTCAGCAATTGCAGACCTTGATGGAAGGGCTGTACGCCACTGGCCACAGACTGCACTGCTACTAAATTAGAAGACCTTTAATTGGAATGTCTGAGACATCCACCATATTCCCCAAACGTTTTCCAAAAAAAATCAACTTCGATGGGGCAGTCCAAATCGCCTTCAAGGATGTTATTGATTTCCGCCCTAATATTTTTTTAGTAAAACGATTATTGAACTACCTATGGGATTGCAAAAATGCATAGGTAACAATGGTTCATACTTTCGTTAGATAAATATATAATATTAAAAAATATTCGACGTTTTGTTCCTCCCAAACAAAATACCAATTTGAGATGTATGAACCTAATATATTTTATATATAACATAAACAACCTGAACTTATTTAGTAAGCTTACTGTATTTTGTAACGTATGTATTGTGTCCTGTAACTTATTCCGAGCGTGGTGTCGAAGATCTTGTCAAGAGCTCTTTACTGACCTGAAACAAACAGAAACACAAAATATCAACACACAATTCACGTTAGCAAGAGAAATATACATACGACAATACATTGACAATTGTTGATATAAAAATAAACTTTCACCATTTCACTTGTTAATTTATTTTTAGCCATAAAATTAGCTGACCAGTTATGATTTCGTAACGCCTTCAAGGCTTCGTTATTCTACTTCTTATGTTACTATAATTTTATAATAACTAACAGTTAGTTACGGCGAACTTTGTTTCACCCGTTTAATTTGTATAGGAAAAAATAAAATGTTGCTTTTCCTAGTTTCCTCGTAATTTTTCCAATTTTCTCTTATCTTTAAAATCTTCACTGGACTTTACAATAATTAAAAATAGCCAATTCGGTCCAACCATTAGAAGTTAGGAGCGTACATACAAACATTTATTTTTATACATATTAATAAATTGGATTTTATCGAGCATCAAACAAGCAGAGTATAATAAAAAAATACATTTTTTTGTATCTGTTCTTAACAGAATGCTAGAAGGCATTCTAAGCAACTCAACCAAAATCAAATCATCGACAAAAATTTACTTAACTTGGGTTGAAAACAAAAACTTGCTTTCATTCAAAGCCTTTGTCCTGTCATATACTTAAACGGGCAATCACGTTTAAATTTATATATAAAATACTGAACTTTTTTCATATTCTTTAAAGGCGTGATACGCCCCGTCCCAATAATGCCAAATCGTCTAATCTAAACCTCGACCTTTGAGAACGTATATCTTATCGAACGTACGTCTTCGTTTAATGTCCTACCATGAAAACAATCGACTAATATCAAAGCGATATATACATAATATATATAGCATATCTTTGAACGAAGACGTCATCAAGACGTATGTTGTATCTTTACATCAATCTCACACGACGAGGTTTGCAAAACTGATGGAGCGGGAAAGTATAAACGTATAACAGAGCAACAAGATAGAGCTCCACCACCAAAAGCCAGTTAGTCTCTGGCAACTCTCTTTTTAACTTAACCCTCAGCGAAACTCGTAAAAAATCATTGAGCGAAAATTTTCAAGCTTTAAGTTCATTATGACAGCTACACAAAATTATCTGAACTACTGTTTTTTTTTATTTATTGTAAGCGGTCAGTTTTAGAAAGTTTTTCATTTGTGTTGAATAAGCTTCAGAACTACTGGACCGATTTGAAAAAAATTCGACATTATACCTGATGAACGGCTAGTGAAATAATACTTCTCATATCTATACAATAATTAATTGAGCACCAAAGAGATCATTGTAAAAGCACGAGCAAAAGCAGATAAATGAGCCGTAGTATTTGACCCGGAAACGGTTTAATATTCTATTTCCGTCCAAGAATATCTTAACTGAGAACGATGCGACTGTAAGTTTGATTTATAATCACGATAGGTTGAGTCATTTTTGGGTAGAATTGGAGATGGGTAGTAACTTTAAATAAAGATCAAAAGTTTGTTTTACTTAATTGCTATTAAGAAGGCAATCGCAGCAACGCTATAAGAAAATAATACTTGGTTAAAAACTGTTTAGAAAGACCACCGATAGAAAAAACAAGATTTTGTGTCAGACGAATAGCAGTTGTTAGCATCAGGATTTGCCACAATTATCTTCTCATCCGTATTCCGAAAGCTTAGGCAGAGAGACGACCAGGGCACCCACGACTAACCGAAGATACTATGTGCCACAGTGTGATAGGTAGCAAAGTCACGACGTCTATACTTCCACCTGGTATACATCCGCCTATTTTACGCATCATTCCTGGCTGCGTATAACCGGTCTCACTACGATCGGGTTTCCGTCTGCACTTGCCATAACATAGAATATATTCACTCTGATAATATACACATATCTTCACGCTAAGTACCTCGCGTGGAAGGTAAAGAGGATCGAGTTCTAAGAGTCACGATTTTGCAGACTTGGCTAGCTTCCTTCGTTACATTCGCCGATTTCTGAGACTGACACATCCTTCGGATAATACCCGAGCGACTCGGTCGTGAAATGTCCTAAGTCTCCCCGGGCACCTACATTTATCCACACATTTCTGTTTTGATAATCATACATAAACATTGATTACAATTTTGCGAAAAACTTCATGCAGAAATAAAGTGTCTAATTTAGTGAATAACATTCCGTAATAACTTTTTATGAATTTTATATTACGAAACTCGTTTTTAGTTTGATTGGGTTCTTTCATGTCTGATAAATAAATTGTTTTTATAATTTGGTCTATTTCACATTTTAAGTATTTTTGTTTCTTTGAAAATATTATAGTTATGTAATATAATATATCTGTTCCGTAAATACTTTGATACATTCCATCCATTACATAAATACATTCCACAACCAATTCACTCGGATATTATCCTAGGGTCGTATCAAGGGGTCTCTGAAACCGGCGTGTTGTGGAGGAAATGTGGAGGAATATGGGCACGATAGTAGAAATCTAGATACAGCTCTCGATATCCTCCGCCTACCCCGCAAGGATATAGTATGAAGACATGTATATACATACATGTATGTATATACATACATATGTGTATGCATCTCTGTAACAATATTGTGCCAAAACATTATTTTTGTATTTTAGATTTCAGATAAACTTTTACATGTTTAATGTTAATACAGAAATCAAAACGGTATTATTCATTTAAATTTAAATCGAACTACGAAATTCCATTACCCATACGCTTCAATTAGTTTAGTCAGCTAGAAACAGTGAGCGCACTGGATAGTTAAACTATTGGTTTATTTGTAATTACAAAAACATTTCAGCTAATTATGAGCTTTCTGACCATACAATTTATTATAATTCACCGGCTGCTGGTTGAAATTAGAACACCATAGTTTGTTTACTATATAGAAAGCTTTGTTAGCGAAATTTTAATATACACACAGAGAGGGGGAGATTTGTGTGTGTTTGTAAAAGTAGATTTTTACAAATATTCACAAATTCAATTCAAATTAAATATAAATAGAGTCAAAACGTATTATTAAAATAAATAAAAAATGTATTCTTTAAATAATAAAGCGATAAATGATAGAAAAGGGATGGCTTATAAAATTGTAAGTAAGCAAATTTAGTTTTAGCCTTTAGTTCATGAGAAAATATATCATTTTTTTCTTGCTTAAAAATTTACAGATATCAAAAATTGTTTGTCTAAAAATCTCGAACAGAAAATTGTTTTTTTTTTAATAAATGTTGAAATTTGTCCCGACTTAAAGTATAAAGCTAGAAACATAATATCATCTGCGGCTTACGGAAGCGATCGATAACGTGCGCACATGCCATCCGCGGACGCTTACGACTGACATAAACATCCAGCGCACCAGATACCTTTCGGACGTCCGAACATTTACTGTGTCCGAACGATCAAGGTCACGTCCGCGACTTACGTCCGATAATTAGCACGGCTCAGTGTACTTTCATTACCTAAATACCCTGCAAGTCGCGGCTGTCAGCCGCGTCCGATAATTTGTTTCCAGCTTAAGACTTTGGGAATACGCAGATGACTTGCCTGTTACTTATCTGAGTTACCAGGTATAAATAGATCGTTGGTGTCAGTTACTTTCACGACATTGGATTATAAAAAAATATATGAACAAATGCGCTGTTTTATTGCAAAAAAGTTCAAATAATAAAAAATCATTTTCAATTTGTTTAATTTTTAAATCTGAATATTCCTAGCGACCCACGCGTTAAGGGAGCCATACCTGATAGTTCTTACGTTGTCACTACATAATATAAATCAAAGCCGCTTCCTTTGTCCCTATATCCCTTCGTATGCTTAAATCTTTAAAACTACGCAAAGGATTTTGATACGGTTTGTTTTAATATATAAAGTAATTGAAGAGGAAGGTTTATATGTATTTTTTTAACCGTGCGAAGCCAGGACGGGCCGCTAGTAAGTACTATAAAAAAGTATAAATTTACTCCGAAATTTAACGAAATTCAAATTGGCCGAAGATTTACCGAAAACTTTTTGTCCTTACAATTAGTACCGAATTAAAAATTCCAACTTGTTGAGATCCCTTGACAAAATACACAGCAACATTTCAATAAGGCGTTAATGAACGGGAAAATTTACGAATTATCTTCAGGCCTTCATTCTGTAATAGTAACCAACTTTCTAAGAGTTTTGTCTTCGTCGAAAGCTACGTAGATTCCGATTGTCCACAATTTAGTCGTAGTAAAACTATAAAAAACAAACATCAAATTCAATGTTATGTCGTCTAAAAGCCTGTTCACAAAGGTCGTAGACAAAGGAGCGTACCTACTCGAGATACTTAAGCTACGTAGGACCCATCTAGACCGTGAGTTGCGTTTTATAATTCGGGCGAAAAACGCTTGTAATGAGTAACAACCTGGCCACGGGAAACTCGCTAAAGCGGGTATTCGCGCGGTGCGACTGGCGAAGCGTCTAGTGACTGAAACAAATGTATAGCAATGTTCTTAGCAAGCCACGCGCAACGCCGACCAGCGAGGCGACCGGCGAAATGTATCGAGCGAATCGCGGAGGCGACTGGCGGCGCGGCGGGCGAGCAAAACAAACGTATGAATCAGTAAGGAGCAAGCCACGGAGTCGAGCGGCAGTCGCGGTGAATAGTACATTGACTAAATGAGTTTAGTTATTCTCGCCGCGAAAAATGAACACCGAGATTTTTATTGCAGAAGTGCTGTAAATAATGTCAAAAACAATTTTTACATTTGAAATTCTATTTGCATAGACTTTATTCTCCAATTCAGGTTGAGGTGCAGGCTTCTTTGAATAATAGATAGAATCCTTCTTGCCAGGCAGCTCGAACAGGGCGAGCATAGGCTTACTTTCACTAACACCGTAACATCTGACTAGGTGATAGAATTTTGCAGCGACTCGTCCGGATTGGTATCACTACCTTTCCTATTCCTGCTCCCATAACATCGATGCTAGCCGTTGACGTGTTCCGGTTCGGAGGGTATTATAGCTGGTAAACTTACTTTTGCTCGAGGCCTAACATCCCGGCTTCAGGTTGGCAGCGCACCACTACAACCTTTGGTGTCTCTAAGCATTTCTTACCATCAGGAAATCCGTCTGCTTGTTTCTCTTCCAATATCATACAAAAAGACATTTCACTATGGGACCTTACTGGTCGCGGCGGCGAACGCGACTGCCCGTCGCCTGCAAACGGTGCCGCGCGAATCGTCGCCTCGCCGTTCGCTTCGCAGGTCCCCGTGGCCTAACCGTAAGAGCGCGTACGCCGCGCGCGCGCAATGCGTCCAGATTTTAGGAATAAGCGCGTATACGTCACGTATCTAGTTCAAAATAAAGCATCATAAACTTCGATTCGGATTTTTTTAATAATGGAGTTAAAAAAAATGGCAGGACTAAAATATAATAATTATTCATTTCACATAAACTACACAATGGATACTTAGAATATGTATATATAATTCTAAAACGATACAATGTGTATAATTTGATAACATATGCCTGCTGCCTGCTCCAGCTTCGCTCGGATGGTAATTTTTTTGAGCATAAATTGAGATGTAAACTATCCTATCTTTCAAGTTGGATCAAACTGCACAAGGTGTGCAAATTTCATTGAAATCGGTTCAGTAGTTTAGGAGTCCATCGCGGACAAACAACGTGACACGTAATTTATATATATTAAGATACAGAATTCGTATAATTTGATGGACGCTAAATCGTCAATTACCCTTCGTTTAAGACGTTACCATCAACGCCATACAAGCCATAACATAACTGCCTATAACTCTGTATCTGGACGCAATATAAATTTCTACGCATGAGTGACTATAAGCGCAAAACGCGCTTTGTGGACAAGCTTTAAGTGACCTTATAATTGAGTGATTTGCTCGATTTCCCTGGGATTCCATCAGACCCGATCCAGATTGGATTCAAAGAGACCAGCTCGAAAGTACGTTCTTTCAAATAAAATTAAGAATTTTTAAAAACGGTAATATTTATTTGTTTTTAGTAGGTATTTTTGCCATGTTTCTTATTGTTTGGATTCTATTTTATGCATTTTATCACTAGGTGAGTAAAATAAGTATCAGATCACATAAGGAAGCAGAGGTTGACTAATATATTGTGTGAGGCTTCCTTTTTTATTAATTTAAGTAGGTGTATACGAATTTCAATGCACCCGGAAAGCAGGATAAATAATAAAATAAACATCTCTGGACAAGTTATACAAATTGTATCTAACCCCAAAGTAAGCAAATTATATGCTTGAGTTGTGGGTGTTAGTCAACGATGCTAATACATAGTAATACTTGAATAGATATCGGAATAAATTTAATAAACACCCAGACCCGGCAATGCAGACATCTATACCCTCGTCAGGAATCGAACCCGAGCCTTGCAGTTGGTTAGTGTAGTTAGGCGTGTACGCTAGCAACTCGACTAACGAGGCGGTCAAAATGTTCCTTTAGCGCATTGGTTAGAGTTGCGGCTTTCCGCTCGGAGGGCGGAACAATTTTTAGCGTCCTTACAAAGTTTTACGAGGCAACAACACAATAACCCTAAGCCATAATGCGTAATCAAGTACCGTCTGTTATTATAGGGAACCCTTTCTAAGTAAGTGACGAATAAAATACCTTATATGACCAATAAAATTGGCAAAACCATCAAAACTAAGTACCGAAGAGCTTAAAACGTGTTGAAAGACGGATATACCCTAAAACTTGTACTAGCTGTACAACGTAAATGAATGCTGGCTATTCCTGCTATTCATAAATTGAACACTGATCCTGCCTTTAACAAGAAGAAAGGTCCACGTCTCAACTTAAAACACTGAAATTTCAACGCATAGTATGTCTTAACGAAACAGACTTATATTCCTTCAAATATTAAGAATTAATAAGTATGGTTGTAGGTTATCACGGATGTAACTGTTGTGTCTTCCAAATGACATAGAATGTGACAGGCCTACCTGAGGTTCCCATCGCAACCAGACCACGAATAAAGTTAAAGCTCGGGAAACAATATAAATTGTCACGTCCTTCGCATGTGAGAACCCTAATTTAAGTTCCCACCTCCGCGACCAAATCACGAACAGAGTCTGAACTCAGAAAATAAAACAACTCGTCACGTCCTTCTACAACCTTGTCGAAGAACTCACCACAGAGAACACTAAATCCCACTCGACGCACGTTCCGCCTCGACATCGAGGCATCCTTAGGAAATCGACCGCACCGTAAACGATGAAACTCGTACTCGTGAGTACCCATCGAGTACTCGTAGTGGTCACATGACTATTTATATTGTTTCCTTGGTTCGGACACTATTCGTGATCTAGTCGCAGTGGTGGGGCAGTGAAAACGTTAGGTAGGCTTGTCACATTCTGTTTCTTTTGAAAGACTTCTCGCAACAACAGTTACACTGCTTACTACGGATTTCCGCAAAGTAACGCCTAAATAAAATATGTTGAAAGTTATGTTTCATGTTCACGTCAAATTCCTTTAGTATCTATCCCAGATTGTTTTTATTCTGCTAATTCTGCGAGTAACTGTTGTAGCAACCACCGCGACCAGAACATGAATAACGGAAGAACTCGGGGAATAATATAAATTGGCACACCCTTGGCATGTGACAACCCTACCTAAAGTTCTCACCTCCCACCACCGCGACCAGATCACGAATAGAGTCCGAACTCGGTAAACAAAACCATTTGTCACGTCCTTCGCCAACTTTGTTGACGAACTCACCACAGAGAACAAAAATCGCATTCAACGTACGTTTCGCCTCGACACCGAGGCATCCTCAGGAAATCGACCGCACCTTACAAACGACGACACACTTTCAGTCATCATTGTCTTAGTCAGTCATTTAGCATGTATAAATAGACATAATACAACGTTACATACAAACAGCTCCCAGTCGCCTTTTCAGTATGTATAGATACAGACATATTATCTATAATACATCACAACACTCGATGATTACGTCCATCTCGAGTGATTATCACGAAGAGCGGTATCCCAACAAGTAGAGCGTGTCGCTGGTGTATGGCCGGACAGTAAGTTCCGTTATCATTTAGATTATAAAATCAATATGGAAACTAACTCGGATCAATTAGCAGCCATTGGTCGTAATTCTAATGAACACTGTCTAAGCTTATTTTAGTTATAGATATCTTTTTAAAACAAAATGTTTACTGTACTCACTAATACTATCATGATTTGTCTGTCATAAAATAAGTAAAGTCTGGGGGTCCTGGGATCTTGGACTATGCGCCTCGAGTCGTAACGCCCGAGAGAAATGAAAACTTAAAAAAGATGCCAGACTGGCGCCGTAACACGTTACGTAAGGAAGCGGTTTGCCCTCCCCATAAGTTATCACTTCACGCCGTGCTTGTACGTGACATTTCTATAGACGTTCGATCTATGCTTGGGAATATATCTATAAAAAATCCGTACAAGTTATTACGTTTTGACCAATTTGACACATCTAAAATTTCATCTCTTTTGTATTGATTTCATTGGATAGAATTCGTCCCGCCAATTTGTGTCAGTATCGGAACCACTAACTAGTACG
>NJDC01002741.1:20000-48568 GCA_002245475.1 Calephelis virginiensis | reverse complement strand
CGCATCACTAAACAATTCCTCAATCCATATAAACTGTTAAAAACTATTAAAGTCAAGCAATATAAAGTTCGCTGGATCGGCTAGTTCACAATAAAAATTAAGGAATCATTATCAAGGGAACAGCGCCATCTAATAAATTTACATTGATCAGACGTATAATTTGTAAAAACCGTCGTTATAAGAAAATTTGATACCCATAGTGACATCTGTTGTCTTAGAAAGGAGTTACTTATTGAATTACACAATGACATAGGACATTGTAGGTCTATTATATATATTGTCTTTGACATTATACATATTCATACTCGTGTATACTAGCGGCACGCTATGATTGCCGGTTTGACACATTACATAGTAATGTGAATGTCAATATCTTGTCGAATTCTCAAGTTTTTGTATTTATAACAAATATGAAAAGTTATAACTCATCAAAAGTTTTAATTCAGCGAAATCACGAGTATAACCCAATTACCACAAACAAAAATTAGACGCCTGATTAACTAAACACTGTCCAAAATTGACGTGCAACCAATTAATTACATATTGTGTTTTACATTGTTTGTGAGATATATTGGATATCATGTGTAGCATATGATTGGTTGGATGTTAATGTTAGACAGCGTTATAACTGTATGTACTGTATAAAATAACGTTATAACTATATGTACTGTATAAAACATATGTTAAATTAGTGGTTTTTTGTGGTAAGACGGTAAATGTTGTCTGCCGCTGCTAGGGCTTCCAAAAGGTAATAAATACTCGTATACCTAGATATCACAAATTTTCTATGATCAGAGTATATAGACATGTAATGTAAGATATTACCAGTCCGAAAATTAAGAATCTGTACTCAGGTATTTTCCTATTAGCAAGTCAGACATGGTACACGATATTAAACTACTAATTATTTTCCTTTTAATATACAAGTATTTGCGTTTCTACTAGAACGACTTCAATAAAACATTTCTTAGTTTTCAAATTTAGTTTATGTCGTTATGTTTGTTTAATAGTGTTTAAAAATGGGTATATTGGTTTTCTAGGGAAGCAGATCAGCCAAAGGTCGCAATGTAACTTGTGCCAAGAATAACCTTAACCTTTTTCAGATTTATTTCTATAGATAGAAACAATTGACCCTATCCTTTTAAAATATGTGAAGAAAATATTTAAACGCGTACAAGCGTTCGGACTCATTTGTTAACATCGATCGGAAGCAAAAAATAACAAGAAAATTTCCAGATTTGATCTCGGCACGAGATCTGGCCATATTTCAAATATATAACGCGCAATGACATTCATAATGAATTAGGAATGTCTCAACAGCGAACATTAGTTTTTCATGAATTTGCTGCACCGAATTATAAAGTAAAATTGTAATTACAATTGTCACGAACTTGATGAGAGCACTGTTAAATTGTTAAATTATTCGGAGCAGTTCTATCGTTAAGCTTGGGATAAAATAAATTGGTGTACACATCTAAATGACGAAGATTTTGAAGCTTACAAAATATGTGAGTGCCGGCGAGTACCTAGTGGCCTAGTGCGGTTATTGGAGTAGACCTTACAAATAACAGCTTGTCACAAAATATGTATATTTTCTGTTAAAACGTATTTGTCCCAAATAGTACTGCAAAGGGGTTCTATACCTGCGTTGCTTGCTGTACACATCACTAGTAAGCAATTGACTTAATTGTAATTTATATTAATACTAGTGGTCGCCCGTTGGTCGAAATTTAACCATAACAAATTGTAACATCTTGTTGATAAAAACGCCATCTTCATTTCTCAAGACCAAATGCTTTGTTTGCAAACTTTTTAGTGCACCATCTGTGATCTTTTATCGTTATCATCAATATATTTATTTATGTCTGTCAAGTGCATGGTAGTGTGGGTAATGTTTTATTTATTAATTTAATGTACTTTATAAGCATTATTATTGAAAATATAAATTATTCTGACCACTTAATAAATTAGATTTTTTTTAAAAAATAACTATCTGTCTCCTTAAAAAAAGTATGTAATTAAATTAATTTATTTAACGATTTCACACTTACCAATCTAAGCGATTATGCATGTCTACTTTGCAATTTGATTTCAAGTCAACTACGACTTGATGCTTGAGTAAATTCAAATTACAACCTAGATAAATGAATCAAACACTAACTTTGCTCCGCAGTTCCCAGGATAAGTACAGAGATTCTTGGAAGTTAAAAATATCTAATATTACAAATGCCAAAATATGTTTGTTTGTGTATCTGTTCTGCGTTTGTTTTCTAATTAAACTTCCTCTACGACTGCTGATTTACAATGATTCATTAAAGTATAGAAAATGACGCAACTGATAAATAAAATGGCAAAACAGAAATTCTAATTAATAAAAGGCAAACTCTATACGTTAAGGATTTTCTACAAGCCAATCTTTCGACTAATAGATGAAGAGCAGATGCTACAAAATAAAAAGACATGGACCACATTTCGTACAAATTTAGCAATACAACCGACATACATTGTGTAATGGTTAAAATATTCCAATCAATCAATCCTTTTGCTGAAGTCAAATCTGTATCACAAATATTTTCTTTTCGAAATATATTGCCAAAATGTTATGAGATTTAAGGTTTTATTCTCTTCGAAAGATGTCAGATATTTACTTATTTTCATGCAGTAGAACTATTTAAATGTTGTAAAAATAAATGCATTAAATACTCTTCTCCGGCCAACGGGAAACTTTTAAAACTAATGAAAAAAAAATATATCCATATCCCCGAAGAGGTAGGCAGAGGCACAACCATTGCACCCACGACTAGCCGTAGACACTAAGTCCCACAATTTGATAGGTGGCAAGCCTACCGCATATATCCAAATCCTGGACAATATTATTTTTATTAGAAAGATGACAATGCTCAATTTCCAATTTTTTAACGCCGGACCGCTAGACCAGACAGGCGACTTTAATTCTTTTTAAAGATTAAACATAATAAAAATATTAACGAAATTTAAAAATACAACATATTTTTTAAGATGAAAGACTTGTAATATTCGTTTCGAAAGTTAGTTTATTTTTCCTTGCAACTAAAATAAAATATAGACCTACTCCAAATGGCCTTCTAAAATGTGAGATATTATAATATTTCCGACACAAAACGAGGGCTCTAACAAGTTTGACGTGTCCCTGTGTTATGTGCCTATTAACATTCGCCGGAACTGTCATAACCTGTCTCTTCTGTACTCTATTCTCTTTGATCCATTTGCGCCTATTTATTTAAAGGAGAGATTTAAGTTCTGTAACAGTGAGGTAAAATTCCTCAGGTCCAATGATAATTATACTCTTCAAGTTCACTCTCGTAACACTTGTTACTTTAGTCGTTCTTTTACCTCGCAAGCAGTGAGACTTTGGAATTCTCTTCCCGTAGATATCAGGAGATCTTCAAATATTAAAAAAAATATATTTTTAAAATTATGTTAAAGCGTCACTTTCTACTTTCACTGTGATTGCTTGTTCTAAATTCTAATACCTATAATTAAAACAGGCTTCTGCTTTTAGGATGATTTATTTTGTACATTAGTAGATGTATTTTTATATTTTTAAGAGCACCATTACACAGTATTCTGCTAAATCTTGTTCCATACTTAGGGTTGCCTGGAAGAGATCGCTGACTTGGCGATAAGGCCGGCTTTGTGTATCTTATAAATTAAGTTTTATTTGATGTATTTGTAATTTCTCTGTATTTGGTGCACAATTAAGAGTTATTGTATTGTATTGTATTTGAAGGTTGACGTGATCGACATGGTTCTTAGCAATAGTTAATATGGAGATCTGTTCAGGCGTTGAGGGTCATCATCTCATTTGCAGTTTTTTTGTAAACATCGGAATGGATATTAGACGAACAAAAGTAATTTATTTTGCCTTTGAAAATTTGCAAAACATCACTATTAAAACACTAACAAATACGGGTACAACTGAGTTGATCTTATGATGGAGCTCGAAGATAGGAGACGTAACCCTGAAATACCTACTGGTTATATTCGTCTCGTCTCTGTTCAGATTTTTTCTAATGATGAGGACTAGGACCGAGTGATAACAATAAGTTAGATGTGCGTGTCTGTCGGTGGCATCATATATATAATATTTCTATAAGTGTTTATTTTAAGTCCTTCCAAAAACAAGTTAGAATTTTTAGACAGTGTTTATCACATGTAGTATTAGATATCCACACAAAAAATCGTGACTCAAACGGTTAGTGGTTTTTAATATTACAATACGTTTAATCATTTGATTCACTCTATATTAAGTGAATTCTTTTCTCGTTTAATTCACTCCATATCCAATGTCTTTTCTCGTTACTTTTATACAATATTAAGTAAATCTCTCTCTCATTTGATTATCTTTATATCGAGTGAACTTTCTTTTCATTTGATTCACTCCATATCCAATAAACTTTACGTAACTAATGACGTACTAAGCTGCTCAACCATTCACATTCTATTAAAAAATATTCAGTATGAAGTGATTTAAATCAGAAAGCGTACTATAATATTGAAAACCAAAATTTATTCGAGTCATGATTTTTTTCGTGGAAATCTTTTCTTTTGGATATCATTATGTCTAGCGTTTGTGGACTAAGAGAAGGCCTTCGAGTCGGTTGTGACATGGGCGGTGCTTCAGTCATTACAGCGATGTCGCATCGACTATCGATACATCGAAGTGTAGAGGTGTTTGTACGAAAAAGCCATTATGTCGGTCCGATTACAGGATCGAAACCGATCCAGTTGCAGTTGCGGAAAGGACAGGGAGACTTTATTTCTCTGAAACTGTTCACTGCTGCACTAGAAGATGTTCAAGCTTCTGGACTGGAAAAGACTCGGCATCAATGTCAATGGCGAGTACATCACTCACCTTCGATTCGCAGACGATATTGTGGTCATGGCGGAATCGCTGGAAGACTTGAGCAAAACGCTCGGTGACCTCGATAGAGTTTCCCAACAGGTGGGTCTTAGGATGAACTTGGATAAGACGAAAGTCATGCCCAATGTTCATGTTGCACCTATACTACACTATTGAAGTTGTTGATCAGCATATATACCTAGGTCAAGCTATTCAGTTAGGTAAATCCAACTTTAAGAACGAGGACCGCCGAATCCAACTCGGATGGGCAGCGTTCGGGAAGCTAAAGGGTATCTTCTTGTCCAAATTGCGGCAGAGCCTAAAGTCGAAAGTCTTCAACCAGTGTGTGTTACCAGTGATGACATATGGAACTGAGACATGGCCGTTAAATATGGGCCTCTTAAAGAAGCTCAGAGTCACTCAGCGTGCTATGGAGAGAGCTATGCTCGGTACGAGATATGATCCATAATTTGGTGATCCGCAAGAGAACGAGAGTAACAGACATAGTTCAGCTACTTCAGCTTACTAACTAACAAGCTGAAGTGGCAATGGGCAGGCCACATTGCTCGCAGAACCGACAACCGCTAGGGAAGAAAGGTTCTCGAGTGGCGGCCCCGCACCAGAGGACGTAGTGTTGGACGACCTCCCACCCGGTGGACTGATAACCTGGTCAAAGTCGCGGGGAGTTGCTGGATACAAACGGCTGGTGACCGTGACTTGTGGCGCTCTTTGTGGGAGGCCTATGTCCAGCAGTAAACTCCTCCGGTTGATGATGGTGATGAATATCTTTTATTACGTGTACTTAACAGTTAACACAGATCTTTTGAATGGATGAATATACTCTTTATTGTGCAAAAACTAACAAAGAAAGGGTAAATTAGTATTATGAGCAAGATACATTTATAGCTTGTACACAAAATGATTTGTTATAGCAAAACAAGTGATCTTTATCAAACAACCTTTTATTCTAATATATTTCTTTTATAAATATAGGTGCATTACTTGTTCTTAAAATTTGGCACTTAATTAGGAAGGACTTTATACAATAGTATACAGTTCTTGGCTATAAATAAGTATTAAAGCAAAACGGCCACAGTTGAAGCACACGTAAACACCTGTCCACCGTCGAGGAGCGAGTACGGGTAGAAGCCGGCTGAGCAAAAAAAACCGCTCACCGAAGCGTGCCGGCCTCTCCTGCATTTCTCCACTCTACATTTTCAACATGACATACTTGTAAACGGCTGAATCGCGTCACGCTAGCCAAACGTACAATTATCTGATAACATTCTGGTAATCTTTTTGAATATAATAATTACTAGCAGCTTCCCGTGACTCCGTCATTTAGAAGTCATTAGCAAATAGTAGCTTTCCGTTTTTAGTCCGAGTCAAGGACTCGTAGTATTGAATGTAGAATTGAATTCTGTTTGAAATGCAAAATAAATGTTTAGCTTCATAAACGTCCTCTTAATCTGTACCATTCGTTATAACCAACTCTAAAGAGAAGAGATTTTCAACTCGACTGTATGTTTTTTGTATTACGATTACGATTATATACGATTTTGCGATTACAAGGCCATTAAAAACAGATTAAAATTTTGGAAAGGTAGGTTCACGATTTCGATACGATCCCATAATAGTTTTATCACGATCAAACCAGTGGTTTGATACATCAATTTTCGTTCTTGTTGTCGAAATCATCATTTATGATGTCATAGACGACATATAATATTATGGACATAAAATTATCCATTATTATTTGTAACACAAAACTGCTAGTACTACTAGTGGAACTATTTAGCTATCTTTCGAAGAAGAAAAAAAGAGTATTTTTGCAGTTTCATTGCGTTAAATTATTGGGTTTTGGGTATTGTCAATGAAATCTTAATGGATTTTATAGTATGTAAATTCTTAGGTCTCTCACCTACCGCACCACCTTTTTAGCGGTCGGGATAAAAGAATTCAATGTGTTTTATTTCAGTTATCCACGTGACTAACATCTTTCACTTTTTTAATTGAAAGTATTACAACAAACACAACTGGCGCACTTCGTTCCAGCTGAAATTGAGAGATAAAATCAATTATACGGAAAAAATATTTTTTCTTAGTGCTTATCTCTATAACAACCTTGATAGAGCTTTAAAGGAAATGTAAGCGAAATTGATCGAGCCGTTTTCGAGCCCTTCGTAACACATTTGGCGTTTAATTTTTTATTTATACAAATGGTTAAAAATATGAAATTTAAAATTTGAGGAATTTGAAACTGACACGGCATGCTTTTAAAAATATGTATTAAATTGGAACAAAGATTTTAATGGTGCCATCCTGTGCTACGCTAAACCTTTTATCATGTTTACCGCCAATGTTAAGTAACAAAGACTACACTAACTACTGGTTGAATCCACTGTATTTTTAGGCATCACAATTGATAATAAATTTCAATGGGGCCCTCATATTGCGAAACTGGTAAATAGGCTTAGTTCAGCAGCATTTGCAGTAAAAAAAATAAGAACATTAACAGATGTTGAAACGGCCCGAATAGTGTATTTTAGCTATTTTCATAGTTTGATGTCTTATGGGATGCTTCTTTGGGGAAATTCTGCAGATATAAATACTATATTTGTATTGCAGAAAAGAGCTATTAGAGCTATTTATAATCTTAAAGTAAGGGATTCCCTCCGAGAAAAATTCAAAGAAATAAATATTTTAACCTTCAGTTCTCAATACATTTATGAGAATTTAATGTATGTAAAAAAAATCTATGTATCTTAAAAAAATGTGATGTTCACGATGTTAATACGAGGAATAAAAATAATCTAGCCGCATACAAGACTCGTCTCCATAAAATTAGTAAATCCTTTTAGGGTCAATGTATATGTTTCTACAATAAGCTGCCCATTGGTATTAGAGATCTACCTTTAAATAAGTTTAAAAATGAAAAAAGCAAAATTATGTCAAAAAGGCTATTACACGGTCTCAGAGTATTTGGAAGATAAACATGCTTGGGGATAGAGTTTTCTATCTCCCACTAAAATTTGTAATGTGATTTGTTGTACCTTTTATTTAAGTTAAAGTAAGATTGTAATTTATATTTTTAAACTAGTTTATATTGTAATTATTATTATTGAAAAAAGACAAGCCCGGTGAGTTTCTTTCGCCGGATCTTCTCAGTGTGTGGCCGCGATTCCGATCCGGTGGTAGTTTAAAAAAAATGTCGACGCGCACAAATACCACATGTATAGAATAAAGATTTTTCTGATTCTGATACACCGTAGCGACATTAAAACGCTAGTGCTAGTAAGTCATAAACATGCAGGCAAAGCGAATCAAAATGTCTAGTTTCACAATATTTTTTTTGGTTCAGCTTTTTTCCAGTTAGGTAGATACTTGTCTATTATGGTGTCACCTCCTAACAGTAGAATGTGGCCATACTTCTCCTGTCTCCATCAGGATAGACTGGAGACTAACTTATGCCAGGGGTTTTACGTATTTTAAATAAAAACAAGAAAATCGCAGCGAGTGTAGATTGATGTAGGTACCCGTGGAGTCATGGGTTTATACCACGACTAAATCAAAGGCGGTGTCGAGGTCTCCGAAACCGGAATGTTCGTATATAAAAAGAGTAGGGAATGTCGAGGAAATTGGCCAGGATTACAAGGATCGTGACACTTGCCACTCGATATGCTCTGTCTACCGCCGCAATGGACTTGGCATGAAGATATCAGTGTGAACATCGACTGCTGGTTTCCCTCACTACAATATGAAAAACAAAATGTACGCGATTCATATCATTAATATGAATTTCATTCGTAACAAACGACTCGCTCAGCACCATTTAAGCAGATGTTCCAGCACTTGACGCCGGTGCGCGGTAGCGCAGGTGCTCGCCGGTAATTCATCACTTCACTCCTTAACAAAGACAGGCTAATGACGTTCGTCCATTCTAAAATTTTTACGTAATTCATATTATCGCCTGCGAAAGGATTTATCTAGTAATTTAGAATTCTTAAGTTTTTTTTATTGAATAAAACAGGGAACAAGCACACGGCGCTCCCGACGACAAGTGACAACTGAAACCTATGGACACTATAGAAATTATAGATGCGTCGCTGTCCTACAGGCGGAATTGTGGGCATAATATACAAGCCGAACGTCGTATTTCCCACGTGTTGGTTTGTTTCCCCTGTGTAGAATAGACCATCGCTGTCTAGCAGCTCCTAAGGATTGGGCTAAGATTAAATAAGCCATTACCATCCAGACCACTAAACGTAGCAGAGTTGTGCAGCAACTTGCTCGGGTAAGCATCAACCACCTTGCCTATTCTTGCCGCCATAATGACAGTGTATTGTTAAGGTCCGAAGGGTAGAATTTACACCTATAATACGTATGATATCTATGGGACAAGCTTCGATTGTCACTTATCATCCGGAAAGCTTTGAGGTAGTTCGCTTTCTTATACCATAAAATGCTTGCCGGACCGAAAAACGACACTGTAATTGTATCGGCAGGAATAGGTAAGTTATCAAACTAGATGATGGGAAAGTGTCAATGTAGGTAACGGAGATTGCAACTCGCCGGGACATGTACCACGACTTTAAACTTTTCAGAAAAGGTTAGCGTTAGTCAATATCGTGTGCTGGTTAGATGGTTCTTGGACATCTTTACAATACACTTTCCTCACCTATTTCAATATTATGTTTTTCTTTTATTCCAGGTACAGTTTATCATCGTATTGAGTAACGTCCAGCATCCAGTACCAGAGTAAATAAGTAAAACCGCATCTACACAAATTTCACTGGATAAATACCCACAATCATGAAAGTTTTAATAATTAAAAAAAAACACTACATAAATTAAATAAAGATCTTTTTCAAGACCCATATTGGTATACATTACTGATGGCAATTTTAGCATAAAACGCTCTACTGTCAAGTTAACAGTTTAACAATACCTAAGCGGTGGCCTAATATCAATCGGTTCTTAGTATTTTAATTCTAAAAACTATAAAAAATGGAAAAGTCCACCTATCATTTTCAAAAAGTGTATTTATTTATTGTGATTTTATGGCATCTACATTCCGCCTTCACAAAACGCGACGAGGTGTAGGCCACAGTAGGTAACGCCACACCACACCTTGATGCTTGCGCGTCTGTTTATTTCTGTTTCTTCTTCATACGAACAGTCAAACTCTGGAATAGTTTTCCTAGCACGGTTTTCCACCGAAATTTGACCTGGGGGTTTTTAAAAACAGGAATAATACCTAAATCTTTAAAGACCGGCGTCGCATTTGCTGCTAACTCTTGTTGTTGCAGTTGTCTGTGAGCTGGGGTGACTACTTTCCATCAGGCAGCCCACTCATTCGTATGCTCGTAACGTTACTGACACAATACTTTAAGTATAAGCAGTTACAAATGTCCATTGTAAAATGTATGTAATGACAACGAAAGGGAGAACCCTGCACCCAATTTAGCATCTACTTTTTGCATCTGATAGTACTTAATTGAACAAATCTTTATTTAACTTGCAATGTATTTATTTTTGTCCAGGCAGAAATTCTCAATTGAATTTTAAAGAAGCTGTCCTCAAAGATTGAGTTGCTTAGGAATACACTCTGAAGTTTAATGAAAAAAATGTGGTTCGATATAATGGAGCTATTACTATGATATTAGGCGAAAGGTGTTTGGACTTATTTGACACGTTTAGAATAGTATCTCCCAAGTCTAACGCTGGGTATTATAGCCCTCAAAAGTAAAACTTGGTACAAAAATATGTATTTTGTCAATGTCATGTCTTAAATACATGTCTACATGGCATAAAATTTCAACTACTAAAAAATCTTTAATATCGCTAATAAAATGACTTGGCTCATTAGAAAACTGATAAATATATCAACGGCAAAAATGGTATTTACCGAGTAGGGTATTATGATATAAATAATGTATTAGCTCCAAGAAATACTATAATATTTATGACGACCAAAGGAAATAGAATCCATATCAAAAGTGTATGAATTATTTAGATATTCAAAAAGTAGTGTACATTTAGAACAGGAAGAAAAAGAAAATACTTATGATTCTACCTGGTTTCTAGTTATTATCATTTACAAGTTGACCCCATGGACAGAAGTCTTAACTATGAATAGGTATTGAGACATGACATGACAATGAAACAAAAATAAAAGAAGAGAAAAGTAAAAGCGTTTGGTACTAAAGAAATTTCAATGTTACTTGTCGAAACTGTATAGAACTCGCAGGCCCTTCCTGTGAGCAGCCCTGCAAAAGATTATTTAACGAACTTCCACGGACTCGCTCCACCTTAACTCTAACTTTTCGTTTATTCTGCTGAGATTTTCGTTTGATGTTCTTTGATAAGCATTTGAGGGAGAGTTTTATTGAGTTTCAATATAAAATTTTACAGAACATTACGTTTTAGGAGTTTCAATTAATATCAACGAATGGGAATAACCATTCCGGGTATTTTTTTGAGTGAAAATTTCTTTAGCCGTGTATTTATAACGTACAGTCAATTTCTTCTCAACAGACACCAATAGGAGGAGGAGGTCACACATTCCTCTGTATATTTTTTGTATGTTTGTTACGCGACTGTTGCACGACCAATAATGAATATATTTGGATGATTCGAAAGGACATATTTAGGGTATTTACTTGAAAATAATTAAACTTGTATCATAAATACGAAAACATGTTTGTTTGTTTGTCTTCATCATCTAGAGTAACATAAGCTACTTATTAACCCGATAACTAAACGGAGATTTGAAAGAGACGTAGCCAGAACGGATGTAAGAGTTTTGGTTGATGACGTAGTGCTGGAACAAGTGAACGAAATTGTATATCTTGGTTGTGCTTTTAGCAGGGATGGAAGGTACACCGCGGATGTAGAGAGGAGAGTGAGTGCAGGGAATAGTTTAAATGAAGCGTTGGGTAAGCTATTCCAAAGCGAGGTTTTGAGTCAAAAAGCTAGACTCGCTTTGCATAATTCTGTGCTTATCCTAACGTTATTGTATGGAAGCGAGAGTTGGGTATGTCAGAAATAGCATGAAAGTAGGATAAATGCGGTCGAAATGAGAGCACTACGGAAATTCTGTGGTGTAACGCTCGCTGACCCCATTCGTAACAGTGAGATCCGAGAAAGAGTGGTATTGAAAGAATTTGTTGTTGTTAAAATGTTGTAAGAGGGCATGTTCCGCTGGTTCGGTCATGTGGAAAGAATGACAGATGAAAGATTGACAAAGCAGATATACAATGCGAATGTAGATGGCTGCAGGTACCCGGGGAGACAAAAACTGACATTTCACGATCAGATCACTCGGATATTATCCGAGGGTGGTGTCAAGAGTCTCCGAAACCGGCGTGTTTGTATGAAAAGGGTAATGAATGTGAAGGAAGCAAGACAGGTTTGTCAGGATCGTGAGGTCTGGCACTTGATACTCTCTGCCTACCCCGTAAGGGACTTGGCGTGAAGATATGTATGTATGTATGTATATCCCAACGGATTCGCGCGGGACAGTTAAGCAAATTTAATACTCAGGTGTAGCCGCAGGCAACATCTAGTATGCTACAAAACATTCTAAATTAATATAAAAAATGCCGACAACAAATAAACCCTTACGTTGCAGCAAAATAAATAAGGCGCTTATTACCATGTTGCCCGCCTCGATTTTTTTAACCGATTTGTTCATTGACCGAGTGGTTTATTTTACTCTATGTTTTTTTCTTTTTTTTTATGTTTGTTACGTGATTTCTAGCCCAGTAGCAAACAGATTGTAATGGTTATTTTCTGGAAACATTGGTCACAATGCCGAGATGTTCCATATTCATTTCATCATGATCTTACAAGTACACACGTTCACATTTTTCAGCATATGTCATAAAAATCAGAAAAAGATTGTATTAACATTATTCGATAATGGTGTGTCACTACACTATTTATGGAAAAAATGACAACATTGCTAAATGTCAATTTAGTCTCTGAGATTAAAAAACAGGCTATAGTAAGTAGCGTCTGTTTCTGGTGTCATAGTAGCAGTGCGCTCTCTAGAATGTTTTTGGAGGATAGGTTATCCGGCGAGGCAAGAGGCTTAGCATCCCAACCATAGGTTGGTGACACAAGATACTTGTAAGACGTCATGTACTTCCCAAACAAACCGTCTCGTAGGTAACGTCATGTTTTAGGAAATCCAAACGGCAGACAAGCAGACGCTAGGTTTTAAAATTTACTATTTTCATTAATAAAATCAATCCCCAGCTCTTTTAAAGAACGGTTTATATCGTGGTCAGTCAAAATTAAATTAAAACGACTTTAATCAAATTTATAAATAAAGAGGAAAAAGTTATAAAAAAGTATTTTCACGAATCCCCGAAGACGCAGGCAGAGTCACAACCAGGGCACCCACGACTAGCCAAGGTCACTGAGCCCGGCAATGTGATAGGTGGCAAGCCTATCGCCAACCAGGCACATATCCAATCCTGGGCAACGTTATCTTTATTAGAAAATTGAAAATACAAATTTTCTAGCATTTAATTTGTCCGACCCGGGAATCGAGCCCGGGACCTCAAGAAGTCAAGTCCGACACCGGACTGCTAGACCACACAGGCGATAAAAAAGTTATAATAGGTAGTTACTAGTGTGAACTAACGTTTTTTTTTACATTAGTAACCATGTATTGAATTGACACAAATCACTCTTCATTTAAAAGCTGTAGAAAATAATAAGACGTTCTATTCGGTATTTGTTATTTCAGTTTTGCTACATTACATTACGGTTACATTTATATCGGACACTTCTGTCCGGACATGCGCTACGAGAAGCTATAAAGAAAGGACATAAAATTTGTACTGACATCCATGTATTTCAGAAAAGCTGCTTATAAATATATATTATAGTTAAAACATATTGTACTTTTCGTATCTTGCAAGTTTCTTTATATGAAAAGATAGCGAGTAAGCACACGGCTCTCGTGATGGTAGCAGTAGCCTACATACATTATAGACCCCCTCCGGACCGGAACACGACAGCGGCGGCAGAAATAGGTAAGGAGGTGGATCTCTACACGGACGGTTGCAGAATGGCAACCTACCACCAGTAAAGATTTGGATTTTGGAAAAGAGAATAGGGGCAAAACAAAACTCATTCACATTTTGATCACAACATTACGAAAAAGTCATGTAATTACTACGGCTAACTTACACTAGCAGCGACATCGTACCTCGCCTTCACTAAGGACAAAGACAAAGGGAGCTCCCTATTCGATTCTGATGAAATACGTTTCACAATTTTAATTTGGATTCTTTTTGGACCTTTTACTTTCTCTTTTACTCTACCACAGCACTTAGCAGCTACTATTCCTGTCGCCATAATCATCCTCGAGACCGGAGGGTGGCGTAGCTAACAGAAAGCGACACGACCTATAACAGCCACGGTGGTATTTTACCATCAGAAGATCCTTATGCTTGTTCGCCGTCTTATCGCATAAAAAAGCTTTCCATGATAAAAATGATTGAATATAGTACTCCTCTACGAGCGCAAAATCAACAAACGAGAATTTCAGCAAAAATTGTTTTGGGTTTGGATAAATTTAATTAGGTTGCGTTACGGCCTCCGTAATTAATTCGACTAAACATAATTTAGATATTAAACGGAAATATTACGCTGTAAATAGTAAAAACATACAGCCATATTTTACCTGTTTTTATCTACAAAAAGTTGAGAGGTGTCAAGGGACATCCGGATGGAACAAAGTTCTCTCTCCCCCCCTCTCTCTCTCTCTCAATCTCTAGTAATCTCTATCTCTATCTCTCTTATAGAGAGAGACAGACAGAGAAACATGAAAAAATAATAATAAATAAAATAAAAAAAACATAAAAAAATAAAAAAAATAGTAAAAATAATAATAAAAAAAAAACAAACATGCGCAATCCGCAAAGCTTACAATAGCTTACTATAGCAAAAAGGGTCGTGACAACTTTTCGTAAGATTTTTTCCGTGTTTAAAAAATTAAGAATTCGAAATAAAGCGAGTATCTATCAGCAACGGTTTTCTTAAAATATATAAGAAATAATTAAACTCACACTGCGACACATACCTATAATATATCTCCAGTATTGTCTACAGCAAAACCGCCCTAATAACTTTGGTCAGACATGTAAATCTCTGTGGACGTGGGATAAGTTGGACACTTATCGACATCTCTATCAGCCTTGGAGAAAGTTAATCCTCGTCGGGATAATTAAAATCATGAAATCTACTGATACTTGGCGCTTATAACATCCCATACTAGTATACATTACAAGTTTAACAAAAACTATATTTTTGGGACAAGCTTTTGTTTGCAAGGTTCTACTGGAACAGACATACGCACGATGCAAGTTAATTAAAGCTTTAAATCCTTACCTGAATTGTGATTAACTCATTACTTTTTTTTCTAAAATAAAATATTTTTACTTATTTAAAAAAAAATCCCCCCCATATCCCTGAAGTGGTAGGCAGAGGCACAACCAGGGCACCCACGACTAGCCGAAGACACTAAGTCCCACAATGTGATAGGTAGCAAGCCTATCGCCAACCGGGCACATTTCCAATTCCGACCAACATTTTTTTTATATTAGAAAATCGGAAAAATTCAATTTTCTTTTTGTTAGCCGACCCGGTATTCGAACTCGGGACCTCATGAAGTCAAGTCCAACACCCGGACCGCTAGACCACATAGGTAATAAAAAAAAGGGAAAATAAGATATAAAAAAATAAGAATTAGGTAAATATTTAACCTGGATGTCTTCCCTTTAAATAGCTTATAATGATTTACTAATATTTACCGTATACGATACAAGTAAATCAACATACAAAATTTTAAAATAAATTAAAAAGTCAACACATTATTTTGAACATTTCTTCGGAGTTCCATCCGCATATTTTCTTGTGCATTGTTGACTAATTTTATTGTTAACATGGTTTAGGGGCTTAAAATGTAAGTAGAGTTTTATTAAAATCGGGGTTAAGTGCCATGTTCAATGGAAGTATATATAAATATAAATATAAGCATTTAAGGATAAGCTAATACCGTCTCGGCCAGAACTAAGGAATGTTGCGAAATTTTAATTTACTGTACGAAATTAAGTAAACATACAATTAAACACAAAAAATTTAATTTGATCGAATATACTCGTCTTTAAAACAAACGAGGTTTCGGTTTAATTTGGACCAAATATTAAAACTGTTAGTGGCAAAACTGCCTGATCTATATTGCTCGGTAAACGAGGAGCTGTGAGTTCTGAATTTCAGTTTACGGCGGTTGAAGTGTATATACTGAATATAACTGAGAAAATTGGATAGCAAAGCATGAGCGTTCGATTCCTATACGTAAACTACCGCAAGAGTAAGGGCTTTACTTTACGACGCATTGATTCATGAAGAATAACACAGTTGTTACCGCGTTGCTTTTTTTTGTGAGAGGTCAGTGGACAAGCACACCGCTCTCCTGATGGTAGGAGATAACCGTGGCCTAAAGACACCTGCCCGGTTGGCGATAGGCTTGCCACCTATCACATTGTGGGACTTAGTGTCTTTGACTAGTCGTGGGTGCCTTGGTTGTACCTCTGCCTACCTCTTCGGGTTATTGGAAATGTCAATCCTTATCATTATACGAGAGACTTTCGTTTGGCTACACACTTTTACCAGATTGGTCATTTCCCATTGACGTTGACATCTTACCAACGAAAATTCCGTTTGTTTGCCTACTTATTCTATAAAAAATCTATAAATTTGATAGATACGAGTACCTATTTGTTACGTTATGTACTAGGTATTTAAGGTATCAACATTAGATACATCTTTCGCATGAAGATCGAAACTTCAACCATAACAGCCGGCATCATAATGTTTTTTTTTAAACATTACTGAAAGCGTAGTCCAAAAACAAGTCAGGAAGTAGGAAATGACCGTGCCATAACCGTAGCTCTGCGAAAAAAAGCAAAACTGGTATTGTAAAAACCCGATCACTACTCGCAAATCTGTAAGCAAATCCCAAGACATATGCAAATGTAACGGCCACGGAGTTTGTGTTAATGTTGTCGCCAACCACCCTGGGAGTAAACCTCCCCGACCCATACAGTATTACATAAATGGGAAACTGAAAGTTACAATATGTATAGCTACAAGGTTATCCGACTGACTACGAAGACCAAATTCCCACATTGTCTAATGTTCGGTCTCACGTAAGAAACTTCCCTTAATAATACTTAACACAACAATAGAAGAATTAGCGAGTTTGTTTTATCCGTCCACACGTGATGCATAAAAAACAGAGATTTATTTTTAACCGAGTCCGAAAAAAGGAAAATATTACACGTCTGATTTTGTACATAATATTGTATTATTGCTTTAGATGTAGTACACATCTTTTAAAATGAGGAAAAAAGACAAACCCGATAAGTTTTTTGTCGGATCTTCTCAGAGTCTAGACGCGACATAAGTGACTATTGTAACGTGAAATAAAATATTTTCTGTTACATTCTATTTCTACTTACATATTTTTTGTATGTCAATCGATTCCTGCGCCGTTCTCAACCGATTTTAAAAATTCTCTTTATTTGAAAGAGCCTAACTTCCGAGGTGGTGTATCGCCACCACCCGATCAAACGCTTCATTGTTGTGTAGCTAGCGATCGAGGAAATTATTATTTACATAGTTAGATGGCCACATATTATTATTTCTACCGTGCCTCCAGCGCAATGTTTTATCTAATTCCAAATTAAAATTGATTACTAATAGACGGTTAGCGCTTACAAGTTTTTTGCAGATAATAAATATTCATTTAGTGCTGACAAAATGTTGTTAAGGCGAATTTAGTGCTTGAATAACTTAAATCGACAAAAATATTAATATATTTAAAATAAATCAAACACAGTTTTTATTGTTCTAACTGCCATGTAAGCACTAAATTTAATTTTGCAGCATTTAAGCAGCACTAAATGCATACTTATCATCTTAAAAAAATTGAGTGATTCTGCTAAATTTCATATTCGAGCTTAACATGTGTTGGACCGTATGGTTAGCAGAGATTTCCTTTTGTGGGTAATGTTTATTACATACATCATTAAAGTTAATATTGTAAAAAATATCACATTTAGCATCTCCGAAACAGGCAAATCCTAAGCATATGCAAATGTAACACAAACTGAGTTTCTGTTAACGTTACTGTAAACATTTCTCGCAACGAACTGAGCGACCCATTAGTTAAATGAAAACGCTACGGATAATGGATTGCCATTCGCACACGCAGCAGGACTGTTGAATTTTATGTACGTATTTCGTAAAACATCTTAGCGAATAAATCAAATTAACTCAACATTCGTCTTAACAACAAATAAGCGGTAACGTTTTTTAAATAATTAAAATAAACTAGCTATTGCCCGCGACTTCATACACGCATCAATGTGACCTTTAGTGGTTTTAAAGCCCCTTTTATCAACAAAAGTTGACGCAGGCTATAAGCTACTATTGAACAACATTTAGATAATATCCGTTGACAGGGTTTTGCGTGGAAACTGAAAAGACATTTTATTATTGTTTTATTAAAGAAATTTGGAAGGCACATTAACAAAAAATACTTTTCCGTATGTTTAAAATAAACAACTAATATCTACAACAAAAGCAGCAGCCTTAGGCAAGAATGTAAAGCCTCATAGCTATCGATTATACATACCCGCGTACATAGGAAAATATGACTTCTACCAACCTCACTATTTTTTCATAACGCACGATAGCAACAAAACTGACATATCATTTGACAACATAGGCATGTGAGTGTGATATGTTATACAATAAAAATAAATTTTATATTATGTACCTATAAATACAGGCTATACATATTATTAATACGAAACTACACTATCTTCAAAATTGTTAAGTACAATTACCTTTCCAAGTAAACTGACAAGGCAATTTAGTAAACCTACCACAAACTCTGATGTAACAAAACCTGATATTCCATCAGCACCAGACACACGGGGCTCATTTCCAAGATAATGGAGACGTCACAGCAACTCCCTCGGTGACGGGTCCTTTTGTTAGACCGTCCGCAGCTGCTACATAGTAAATAATTCTATATTATAATTACTAACCATTCGGTCAAGCCAATTTGCTTTAAACTAGCATGTAAAAAAATAGAACTCGGTACAAAATCAATTGCCTTTGCCTTTGGAGATAGGAAATTGATTAAATAAAACGAAGAGCGGACAGCGACGATTCTTCTCTTTCATTGAACGAAATCCAATTGAAAGCTTGCCTTTATATTTGTTTCACGGTATCGTACCTCTACCAAGAATCATGGACCAATTCATCGACTATCCGTTAAATATCGAAAACCAGAGATAGAACTTATCTATGTTTATGTTCAAGATTGTGAACCCACGTATCACATTTCGATACGAAAATTCTAAATATTTTGAAACAAATCTAAAACAAGTAAAGAAGCACATTTTACTACTCGTTTAAGCCTGGGTATTCGGGGGTAACAATAAACAGTTGTCTCTGTTTGTAACATTTTTGATGTTTTATCGTCGACGCTGGTAAAATTAACCAAAATCCATATTTTTAACACATGTACTATTTTAGGTATATCTTATATTTTTTTAATAAATAGCAATCGCATAAAATCGCTCTTGAAAGCATCATCAGAATTAAGACACACTTACTCTCTATTTGTCTTCAAGTTTTAGTACCCTTGTGTTCTACTTAGTGAAATGTTCAAACCTTTAGACATAATTTTCAAACAAATAAATAAAAATATGAATCACATTTATCCGTTCTGATATAATATATCACAAACACAAAGAAAATATATAAAGAACCTACAATCTACATATTTAGTGTAAGTAATAAGTTAGATGTGTATAATTTCGCCAGGTGTCGGCGACAAAGACTTAATACCTACAAACACCTTACAAATTAATAATGAAATAATATCGTGAAATATAACAATAATCGTACCTTGTATCCCAAACTCGTAACTTATTAAGCTCGATATAGAATAATGAAATGAAATAATTTACGAAAGTTACTGGGACTTTGCCAAAATAAAACACCGATCGCATTTTATGTATTACGTCTTCAAAACATATTTATTTAATTTGACTGCAGTGAGATTTCTACAATTTTTAGACATAAATATATAACCAACTTTGACCGACTCGTTGGTAGAAGCATAAGATACTTTTTAATTAGTTTAGATATGACAATGCTAGCTGTTTGTCCGTGACTTCGTCAGCATATAATAGTTACGATTTTCTTACAAACTTTCACCCCCTTTATAGTCCTTTCGGGGTTGACTTAAAAAAATAGCCTATGTTTGAAATCGGATCTATATAGACATTAAACTTCATCACTATCGGTTCAGCAGTTTAACCGTGATAGAGCAGCAGACAGACAGACAGAGTTTAGCATGTTTCAATATATTTTTTATGTATTGCAGCCTAGCCTAATTGTTATTCTGATGTGTAACACGTAAGTTACGTACACACGTAATGTGTAAGAATAGTCTAAACCCGTTCTTCAGTTTTTCGGTGAAAGAGGGACCATCTCGGAATCATAAGGTACCTTCTTTAAAATTAACGAACGAACGAACGAACGAAAAAGGTAACGAAATAGATGATAGTTGATTTAACAGTTTTACTGTGGTTAAATTGTATAATATACATTATGATAGCATTTATATTTAGGTAAGAGAGTTTTGTAAATCTGATACCCGTTTGAGCATTTAATTATTGTTATATATGCATAGTACCTACGCGGGCTGCGAGCCGCAGTTATGCTTAATTCAAATAAATCAGTGTGCAACTAGCTAGCGTGTTTGAATAACGTGCAACACCCCTGTCATTGCAGCGAGGTACATAACAATTATGTACTATACCCATTTTATAGTTTAAAATTTGAAATATATGTTTAATCAACTTGAAATTCTATTAGAATTAGGGACATGCAACAGAAACCTATTATTTGCTCTAACTCGACGCCGACAGCACACTGTCTTAACAAGCTACTTGGAAAAGCAATTGAGAATTGAGTGAGTACTTACTGTACAAACATACGTGACATGTTTAGCAGTGCATTAGAAATACAACCATAGTACGTTCTACAATTACATTCAAATTATTTAAAAAGAAAGAAAGAAAAATATTTAATATATTAGATATTAATATATTTGATGGCCAACTAATAAGATAAGTTTGCAAGTTCGCGTCCATTTCGTAGAGGTCAATTAAAAACACTTAAAATAAGTGTTCTGACATACTACGGAAATCAAAAGTAGTTTCTGCCTATATTACAACATATTAGAGATACACATACACAACCAAAGAACCGTACGCATAACTTTATCCGTTTAGAAAAAAATAATTTATCTCAACTATACAAAAAAAGGGTGTCAATATCATTAATTTTCGTAAAAAATAGTGAATCGCGCGTTTCAAGGTTAATTTTTAATTGGTACAAGGGTACTTAAAAATATGCTTAAAATGAATAAAGAATACTATCATTTACGTCTATCTCTATCGCCTCTGTGGTCTAGCGGTTCAGTAGTTGGACTTGACTGCATGAGGTCCCGGTTTCGAATCCCAGATAGGATATGTGCCCGGTTGGCGATAGGCTTGCCACCTATCACACTGTGGGACTTAGTATCTTTGCTAGTCGTGGGTGCCTCTGCCTACCTTTTCGGGGATATGGGCGTTTTTTTCTTTTTTTCATTTCATTTCATTATATTTTTACTAGCGGCCCGCCCCGGCATCGCACAGTTATGAAATAAACATATAAACCTTTCTCTTCAATCACTTCATCTATTAAAAAAAGACGGGTTGCACTCCGGGAGTGCCGGCAGAAGTGAAAACTTGAATTAGTATTCAAGTTGTGCATTTTTGAATTTGGAATGGTTAGGGAATAATTTTGCACGAATTGCTTTAATTATCAGTACTATCATTTATGTCATATAACACAAAAGTCTTGTGCTTAATCGGACATTTTTGGATTCGTACAAATCGTAAAATGTACTAGTACACCTTATTAGCACTAGTAGTACCTACCTGTCAGTACTCTGTGCTAGAGCACAGAGTACTAACAGGTCAAGGACAAGGACAAGGTCTACCTTGAAACTTCAGTATGCTACCTACCTACTAGTACGGCCACTTCATAATTTACCTCGGCCAGTTAAAATAGTATTTATTAAAATAGCCACAGCATTAACATCGTACCTGCCTTATTAATGAAGACCGACTATATCGCCTCTGTGGTCTAACGGTCCGGCGTCGGATTTGACTTCGTGAAGTCCCGGGTTCGAACCCCGGATCGTGCAACTAAAACTAAGAAACTATGTATTTTCAATTTTCTAACAAAAATAGCGCTGGCCGGGATTGGATATGTGCCCAGTTGGCGACAAGCTTGCCACCTATCCCATGGTGGGACTAAGTGTTTTCGGCTAGTCGTAGGTGACATGGCTGTGCCTCTGCCTACCTGATCGGGGATATGGGCTTTAAGATACTTTAGTACTTAAGGTTTGACTCGACATTGTAGACTTTACAACAGTGTGATAAAGAGCATAATTTTTATTTCATTTTTATTCTTCTTTCGTTGAAATTTGTCAAAGTTAACTCCAAGTACGGGACAAGAACTAAAATTTAAATGTATAAAGGTTCAACTACGGAGCTATATACAAATATGGTTTGAAGCTCATATTCACATAATTATACCAAACTTAGTAACAATTAAATGGTAACACGGACAAAACTTCTTAAATCAAAGTAACACGAAGTGAGATTTCGGTCACAGCCGGGCCATCCCAATGTACGCAATGCAGGCTCGGCCCCGAAATAACTAAATCATTGACGCACGTTTACTGCTACGAACGGGACAAAACCCAATTTTGCGAATACTCACTTAAAAGTATTTTGTTTGTTAACCCACGAGGCATTTTATCATCTATAAGAACAAATATTAATAAATGTAAGGTTGTTTTTAACCAATTTCAAAAAGAAAATTATGGACGCATTTTATAAAAAATCTTATTCAATTTAAAAAAGTACCACAGAGGTAGTCCTTGCGTAACTAAGTCAGGACCTGATGACGGAATCGCAGGAAAAGGAGAAGTTTTGAATGCTTAGACGACATAATACTGAATATGACGTCAGTTTTCTTGTATTTTAACACCTGACGGAAAAGTGGAGTGTTGTAAGCTTGTTGTGTCTGTGTCTATGAGTGTGAGTGAGTGAAAGAGAGAGATAGAGAGAGAATGCGTGTATGTCTGTCGCCTTATAACGTTTTGAAATTGATAACAAGGTTGGCAGGCACACTAAAACTCTCAGTTATAACACAGGATTAAAAATATGGATATATTACAATGGGCGACTAATAATATAAGCAAATTAAAATTTCAGAGAACCGACTGCGATTCCAATATGTAAAGCACCTAATTACAAAACAATAAGTTTTCCCTTAACTCCTCTAGGATTCTATCATAAGATGCAGAATGGTGATCACAATGCCACCAAATAATCGGAAGTACTCTCTTTCAAACAAAAAAAAGAATTTTAAAATCGGTTCAAGAATGACAAAGAAATCAAACAAAGAATAAAATAGGATTCGAACATCTTTTACTGAGCTCAGAATTCAATATACTTTTTTTGGAAGTCGGATAAAAACTACAGTGCGATTAACATATCTGGTCAGTAAACAGCGTCGTTAGTGTAACGTTTAGTGTTTCTGATTGAGAATTTCATCCAGACAATAGCAATAACAATAACGAAATGGTATAAACTGTAGTTGTGGGAATATCATGTTCTGTGATTTCACTTCAGAAACTTCAAACATGAAAGCGGAATTACGTTTCAAGAAATAGCGGCTTAGTTTCAAATTCGTATACTGAAATGATGAGTTGGTATAAGCAAACAATTATAAGTGTTCACCTCAATACAAACGAATCACTTACAAGATATATTGTATGTTTGTATTTTTTACTGAGACACTACAAAATTATCTGAAGGTAGATTCTATATAAACACTGTTTTACTTGCTCTTTTTCGGGCCCGAGAAAAACTATTTGAATATCGCCCTGGGGAAATGTTAGAACAGATATTGAAATATACGGCTCGCCGGCTAGCATTTTCGTACCAAGCAAAATGTTGCTCGCAAGTGCTGTTCTTCCGCCAGTTTTTGCCGCATGAAATAAAATGAGCATCTCGTTATTCGGGTTTTTACTCGTTACGTTGAGCTCGGAATTTAATATACCTAAGGGTTAGCACATAGAGACCGGATACGTTCGTTCGTACTCTATGTTAAAAAAATAATACAAATATTCCAGATACCATTCACTGTTGAGAATCCTCTAGTTAGATCATTATAGTTGATTTTTAAGGCATAAGATAGCAAACTAGCACAAGACTCTCCTGATAGTAGGAGGCAACCGTTGTCTCCAACATAGATGTTTTCGATGTGTCGCTGTCTTGTGACCATTACATATAATGACTTTACTGTGTAAGTCTACCGACCACTTTACCCTCCGGACCGGAACACGATACTATCGATATGCCGGCAAGTTGCTGCACACCACTATAATCTGTTATAGTTGAAATTACCATTGCATTTTGTTTTTCTTTCTCAGAAAATCTTATTACAGTTTCTTTATGTATTACGATTTAGTTGAAAACGTTAAAAGGTTTTGATTCTGTTGGGATTTCAGAATGTTAATTGAACCGATATATTAAATACTTGTTTGTTAATTTATTGATAAGTTAATCAGGTAAGTTTTTATATTATATGGAACAAACAAGCTATCGATATGACACGTGTGCAAGTCTACCAGCTATTCTTCACTGCAGTACGACAATGGCAAGTACTGACGTGGAATAATTTAGTAACCACCAGCGGTGGGCGATAGGGTTGTCTCATCTCCACGCCAACAATCCACAGTTACAAGCCTTAAATATAAAGAGAAACAAGCCTCCAGTCACCTTAAGGCCTTAAACTGAATCTCAGCGACTTCGGGGCGGCAGCGAGAGCAGGGCGGCCGCGTGCGCGGTGAGCTATGCCCAAACTCTATGTCAGCGGCCAGATCGCTCGTGTCACGGCGACGAAGTCCTGTGTTTGATGTGAGCACGGTGTCGATACGGCGCTGCGCGGGCGGCAACATCTTTTGAACCGAGTGCTTTTGATTCGTATAATTTATTACAATACCCCAACAAATTGCACGATTATACAGGAATGGGTGGAGAGACTTTTAATCAATATATTTTATTATAGGAATTATACAGTCTAATTTAGAATCTACCTACACATATTATAATATTTTTTTACTATTCAAATGTTTTCTATTTCAAATTCGTTATGAAAGAAAAATTTCACTAATTATTCCCTGCTGTAAAATGCTGCGATGTACGTAAATTTATCGACAAATATTAAATACAGAGTGGAACAGCACTACGTTGGCTCAGTCGCAGAGACCGCTTGACGGTCGCTCGTCGCTCGGGCACCGCTATTCGCTCCGCCGCCGCTCCGCTGACATCCAATACATTCAATAAGAATCTGTGTGTTAGATCGCGCCGCTCTCGCCGCCGCCCCGCAATCGCTTAGATCCAGTTTGTGGCCTAATAAAGGAAGGTGTACAGTCAGTAAATTAAGCTCAAGATTGAACTCTAAAAAGTAGCTTTTCGTCATAAAATGCATTTAATTTTTTTGTTAAAATATGAACTACATCAAACTAAACTGCTACGACGTAGTAGCAGTACCAGTGATAAATGTACAAGTTGAGTGTCGTAGCTACGAGCTTTTGCGTGGAGTGTCTCGTAGACCGCGTATATCAACTTCTACGCGATCACACTCTACGGCTCCTTGTCAAGTAGGTATGCCTTTTGATGTGCCTGTGTGTGTCTATGGCATTATAACTTTTGAACAGACGGAACAATTACGATGAGTTTTTTTTGTTTGAAAGCTGACGCGATCAAGATGGTTCTTAGATACATTACATAGGTTTCATTGACTTATGATTATTTAAAAAACACTACTATTCCATCAGAACTTTATCAATTTACACTGCAAAACATTATCATACATTGAATTGTTTCCATCCTTAGCACTTGCTGAACTCTATTATGTATTTTTTTTTAGGAAAAATACTTGCACCTAAGTGAAACAGTGCAAGTGTCTTTCCTATATAAAAACATTATTTAGTTGTACATACACATACATACATATCTTCACGCCAAGTCCCTTACGGGGTAGGCTGAGAGTATCGAGTGCCAGACCTCAGGATCCTGACAAACCTGTCTTGCTTCCTTCACATTCATAACCCTTTTCATACAAATACGCCGGTTTCGGAGACACCACCCTCGGATAATATCCGATTGATCTGATCGTGAAATGTCAGCCTTGGTCCCCCGGTTACCTACATCCATCCACATTCGCATTGTATATCTGCTTTGTCAATCTTTCATCTGTCATTCTTTCCACATGACCGGACCAGCGGAGCATGCCCTCTCGCATTTTAACACCAACACTTTCTTTCAATCCCACTCTTTCTAGGATCTCACTGTTACGAATGCGGTCAGCGAGCTAGTTGTATCTTTAATAAAGCTAAGCATATTGTTAAAGTGTCTGATTAGTTAATGTACGACGTTCGGGTTCGATCCACGCATAGGTGGTCATTTGTGTGATAGAGATGTCTGAATTTCTAGAGCGATCATTATCATCCTACCGTTAACTGCCACTGTTCTTTGTATTTTGACGTGAGAACTCAAGACTTTCATACTCTTATTTCTCCATTGCACTCGATTTCCAGCATTACATATACATAATGTCTGTATCACTTTGTACACATGTTGCTCTACAAATCTAAGTAAAATTTTGGGTCGTCATCTTTTATCGGCGCATATAGATTATACGAGTTTAAGGAAGGTATTACAAACTCTGCAGTTTATCTGATATGTCAAGGACATGAAATTGTAAATGCTAGGTTGTGGAATGTTAAAACATTAAAATTGTTGAAATAGATACCATCACTACCGTATCATTACATTAAAATATGTTTTTAACCGACTCTACTAAACGGAGGACGTTCTCACTTCGAATGCATATATTTTTTTATTTTATTGTTGTTTAAATTCTACGCGATTACTCAGCCAAAAATAAACCAATTATGATTTTTCCTTTTTAAGAAGACACATCATGATTTCGTAGTTGTTTCGTGTTAATTATATCATGATCCAGAGAGTGGAGTTTTAAATTATACTAAATAATGCATACGTCTTTGTTTATGTTGATGACTGACCTAATCATTATTTTGCAAGATGTTGATGAAATTTATGTGGTACCATGTCGGAGTCATTTGCTATCTTTAAAAAAAAAAGAATTATCAAATCGTGACGTGACAATGAAATAGTTGAAAGTCGGTTTTTGTAGTTTTTACTGCGCTTAATTACTCGTATCGTATGACAGGTATAAAAAGATATACCTATTTTTCGAAAGAAATATAAAATTTTTTTGCGTTATTTTTATTTCAATGCTTTAAAACGGAAGCAAAGAAATAAAACTCTATTCACATTTCTAAAAAGAAATAAATTTTTCAGCCATTCAAGTCTAACGCAGTGAATGCGTCCGAGGAAAATAGGTTTAAGGTCATGAATAAATCAGAAATTGAGAAAGTTTTACTACTAGAACCTTCTGGCGAGATATTCTAGACAAAAAATATTCAAATACAAAAGTGGCGCCGGGCCAAGACATTAAAGCTACATCAATGGAGGTTACTCATGGGGCGAACACGATCTAAGATAGTTTTAAGGAAGACGAATGTTTATCAAAAGCACATACTTAAGTTCACGGAACTGACCTGAACAAAATTACAATATGTTAACACTTTTAATGAAAGGTATTTATATTACTAGAAAACAAACAGGCACAGGGATTTTGTGATGGTAAGTAGTTAAATGAGCTCGTATCGCCAAAGATGTGGATACAGCCAGGATACTCACGATAAGTCGAAACTACTAGGAGTTCCACATTGTGCTAGGTGGCAAAACTATCACCAATCCGGTGCTTAACCACTCACGGGCAACACTGTTTTTATTAGAAATTTGAAAACATTTGTAATTCCCGAGCCGGGAATCTAACCCGAGATCTCATACAGTCAACACCAACACCGGACTACTAGACTACAGAGAGTTGTAAACGTGACAATATCTAATCCAAGTGAATCGTTACATCTGTGCGGAGGGGAGATCCCCGTTCTCCTTTCAGTCAAGGTTACGGTATTAGTGACAGTTCAATAATAAACATCTCTTATGAGCTTATAGGATAAACTTGATCTTTATCTGACTAAAAGAATACCGGTCCTAAGAAGTTACTAATTTATAGCCGGACAGTACAAGTTCCAGACTTAGTATGGAGAGTACAAGGTCCAGATTTAGACACATATGGTATGGCATCTGAATCACCAGATGTTGCTCATTAGTTAATACAATATATATAAATAAAATGTAGTTCGTGATTGGCACTTAAAAATGTTATAATCACTACGACGATGTAACAAACTCATGATACACGTAGTACTTCTCGTGACGAGCGAACCCTTCACTCCGGTTGGCAGCGAGTTAAATCACTTATGATAACACCAATTAAAAATAATAAGTATTACATAATT
>NJDC01002741.1:0-17500 GCA_002245475.1 Calephelis virginiensis | reverse complement strand
CCCACAAGTATAATACGAAACAAATAAGCTGTTCTAGTGCTGATCAATAATAACGCCTACAAATCCGCCTACAAACTGGTGCGAATCTCATACTCTACGAATTTATTTTGATACTATTGCATAGTTGCGGATTTCTTAGATAAGCTTAGGTTAACTCTTAGATAAGGTCGTTTTTGTAAATACTCAATGAATTGTCTAACAATGAAAGTTGTAGTATAATTTGTTCTCGTTTTATTGAATTGAAGACGTCTTTATTTTATAAGGCTTACATGTTTATGACCAACTGCACTTCAGATGCAATTAAATCGTATTAATGTGACGAGGGTCCTCGCCACGTGTTGCGTTAAACCCGTATAGAAAACGTCTTGCTAACAGATACACTAATAAATAATGAATGTCAGACAAAATTACACAAATGTATCCAACCCTAAAGAAGCAAAATACGTGATTGCGTAATGAATTTAAATCAACGGTACAAATACACAGAAAACTTCAATATGTATAAGACAAAATTTAATAAACAGCCAGACCTGGAAATACAGACATTCATGGCACAAAATCCCTACCATCGTCGGTAGGGAGGGTGACTCGCAGGCATTTGGAAAAACTGCTAACTGTTAAGCTAAAAAAGAGAAAAAGGTTTTTCCTCAAGAGTAAGTAGTTACTATTAGGGGTCTAATTTCACAGAATATATCCATAACTGCTTTAATGTTAATCAATATTTTGAAAACTTCTAACCTGGCTTCTAGCATCGGTTAAGTGTGTTGTGAGTATAATGTGTATGTATGTTATTTCACATCTTCCAAATCTTACTATAGATTTACATAATTCAGGTATTTTTAGCTTTTTTCTTAACATCTTAAATGTTTCTAGATGTTCCAATATGGCTAAAACTTAGCTGGAGCTGAAAGAAAATATTTTTTTCTGATTCGGAATTTTTTCACACCTAAATATTAAACTTCGTTTACGAATTTAGTAACATTACGAGTAGTTAATTTGATTCCATTTTGAACAATTTCGATTGTTCAAGTAGAAAGTCCGCTGAAGTTGCAAAAACCGCGAATACATTTGTCATTCAAAAAAAATTGTCCCCGTGCACAAGTAACAACTAAACAGAAGAAGTCCAGAGTATCAAGTGCCAAGTTAACGAAGTACGCCGGGCCACCTAGTACCGAAATATACGAATCAAACTAACCTTATGCATTTTTGTTCAATATTGCACTTGTTAAAAATAATCCACTTTTAATAAACGTACTTTCTTACAAGAAGAGAGATCATTAAAATAAACAATATTTTAACAATTCGATTGAAAAAGTTACTTCGTCCATTAAAGCTGACTTTAAAATGTGTATGTTTGAAGTATTGACTTCAAAGCAAAACTTTTAATGCAAGCATTGAAAGTTAGTATATTCTTGAGCTTCAAGTTTTAGAGGCTGTGCAGTAAAAAAGAGTAAAATCAAATTTGTATTAAATTGTGTGTAGGTTATACAGCAATGTCAAAAATTCTTAATATTTTAAAATTGCGTCTGTAAGCGATGTATGAACTAAAAACTTTCAGATATAATTTAATATACTATAAACCTAAAGAAACCAACCAGTATAAGACTTATAACAAAATTATTTTTAGTTAGTGTTATATATAAATACAAATCAATACCGTTTGTAACAAGTTCCTATACACAAAAAATACTGGCCAGTTTTAAAATATTTTGATGAAAAATTATTTCGTCAACCTTTTTGGCTTCGCACTAGTATGAAATATACATATAAACCTTCCTCTTTAAACACTTTATTTTAAAAAAACTGCATCAAAATGCGTTGCGTAGTTTGAAAGATTTAAGCATACAAAGGAACATAGGGACAGAGAACGCGACTTTGTTTCATACTATGTAGTGATTGGGTTATTTTTTTGTGTCTAATTTAAGTTTCATAACAATTTATCGATTAATTTTGAGGTAAACCCATTGTGAGCATCAAACAGTGGCGCCATATGGCACGCTACCGTGATACCGGTGAAGTGGCTGAAAGACATCCAGACGGGAAGCGCATAACCACTTAACGACAAGACTGATTTTTGCAAGTTACCGCGAGAAGAGAACCAAACGTTACGGCCATGCAGTTGGTTCTGAGGCTCCAGTCAGAGCATCATTTACTTGTGAGTGACCAAAGTGTGACTAGAAGTTAACCTTCATGTTCGCAGACCTCTCCGTACTCCAGCACTACGCCGACGAAATCATGGACGAAGAATGGTGTGTGCTCGTATACATTTGCTCTGGGAAGATAACCATTGGTCTGTAGTGCTGTATACCGATGAGTCCCGGTTTCTCCGGTTCGGAGACTCTGGCCGTGATAGCCGTCTGCAACATCCTCAGGAAGTCTATTCATACCATGGCAGGACGATAATGGTTTGGACGGGAGTTCGTCTTAGTGGAAGAACAGACCTCGTTTGGATTAGAAACACCATGACCGCTAGTAAAATACCGTACCGAGGTTCTGGTGGAGATAATCTACCACCAAAGACTATGAATGGGCCAAGAATTCACGCTCATGCACGATAATGCCCGTCCGCACACAGCGAGAGTGGTGACGAAATGGTTGCAGGAACACGGCGTATCGGTCTTTTGCTGGCCCGCTCAACCACCTGACCTAAATCCCATAGAGCACCCACGCGTGCACACGCTCCAAAGAAGGGCTTTGAGAAATTTCACTGTAAAATTTGCAACGGAAGAGCAGCTTTTTTTGCATCTCAGCCACACCTGAGCCAATATACCGCAACAGGACTTGGATAACTTAATCCAAAGTATGAAAAATCGTTGCAGGACCGTTAAAAATGTAATAAGTGGTTTTACAGCCTACTGATTTTTCACAGAAGTAATAAAAACAATAACTTTTCCTTATTTTTTACATTTTTTTAAGAAATACATTATTTAACGTTTTTTCTTCATTTAAGAATGTTATTGTTTACGCAAAATAATAAGCTTTTTTTAGATAAATGGATTTTCTAAAAATATACCCATGCTGTATCTTTTATAAATTTTGAGATAATTGAGTGAATTCAAAATATCCCCCGACAGTGTTGATGTGTTTATTTAATTTTAGTTTTTATTACTTGATGGTAATGAAGACATGTCAATATAAAACACCATGTTATGGCGGCAGGAATAGATAAGGCCAATGATGTCGAAAAGCCGCACGTTACGTATAACTTTATGGATGACGGCATTAGTAAAATAATCTAGCGACCTACATGACTGGATGATCGACTAGCGTCGATGGAGTTGTCACATCCCAACGCCGATATTCCTGAAGTTATTTGTACCATATGAGATGAAAAGTGGACGTCCGTCTTTTAGTGTACCCACGAGCTGAATTTTGTCATGACTATTCGCAATGTCTTAACATTAGGACTAACTCATCGTCCCATAAAATCGCTGTCAAGGTCACAAACTTGAATATCCAAAATATTTCACAGGTTTACCTGAAACAATAAAAAAATATTAAATGATTTGAGTTGCTTGTTGAGAGTTTTTTGTAATGAATTATAATGACGAATCAGCAGACGCCTTTTTTGACAATGTTCAGGTCTCGAACCAGCGAGCAAAATCGCGTTAATCAACGAGCCTTATTTTTTAATGATATAGGAAGGCAAACAAGCAGACGGATTCTCCCTAAAAGTAAAAGTACATGTAGGCTGTAGATTCCATAGCTATCACAACTTTTTCATCATGCTAAAGTTCATATTTGTAGACTCTTGTATTAGATTTTCGACCTTATTCTTTTAAAGAATATCTAAAAACACGATTTGACGATCGATACAAAACGGTAGCGGTAGGAAAAGTATACCTTCTTTTTGGCGCCAACGCGCCTACGCTCTACCTGCTAGTACCTACAATCGTATAATTATACTTGTTAGTTACTCAAATTAACAAGGATAATCAATGTTACCGACTCTAAAAAAAAAGGTTCTCAATTCGGCTGTACGATTTTTGTATGTTTGTTACGTGATAATTCGAATAATAAAAAAAACCGATTTTAATGGTTTTTATAATAAGGTCGTCAACATAAACAAACTTTTTGGCATTATTGAGTAGTATAACTCAAAACAATAGGATGTTAACAAAATAATTGTGCGACCATGTCGGCATCATTCGCCAGTTTTTGTTAAAAACGACTATCAAATCGCGACGCGGTACCCAATGAAATTGTTGAAGGCGGTTTCTGCAGCTTAATTATTTTACATAGTAAGACAGCGAACAAGCACACATAAATAGTCCGATGAAGTTGTGAAAACCTCGCGGTTAGCAACATATTAACCATTTCAAAAAAAACACACAGCACGCCTGATGATAAGAAAAAACCGTGACCTACAGATATTCAGATGTGGCCAGGGTGTTGTGCAAGTTCGCCCAGTCGCCAGGCCGGAACATGACTTTGTCATTAAGACGACAGGAATAGGTGAGGCGGTTCATCCCCACCCGGCAACTTGCTGCACAGCACTCTACAACTAACGAAAGACTCACTGTGCTCACAAAATTTTCTAAGCAGCATTAAAAGTATCTTCACGCCCATATCCCAGAAGAATCAGGCAGAGGCACAACCAGAGCACCAACGACTAGCCGAAGACACTAAGACCCACAATATGATACCGGGCACACATACAATCCCGGGCAACGCTATCTTTACTAGAAAATTGAAAATAAAAATTTTCTAGTCTTTTGGTAGCCGGACCCGGGATCGAAAGCGGGACCTCAAGAAGTCAAGTCCGACGCCGGACCGCTAGACCACAGAGGCGACCAGAGAGGCTGCATTAAAAACCTGAAATTAAATAACTTTTGATACACATACTTGTTTTGGTATTTAACTGTTTTATTGTCTGATGTAATATTTATCTTTTTTTGTAACGTCATAACTTTTAATGACCAGAATAACAGTCCCAATTAGCCAAACGAAATGAAAGTGAACGTGGTTGTAAATGATAACATTTTTCTTGCTCGTTACGCCTATACATACATATATAATGCTGAGTACAGACCAAATCGCATAAACGAACAATAGCATTCACTCTCTTGCGGTGAACCAAGCAAACGAAAGAGAAAATTTTGTCGGCTTAGACGGTTACTGGTAACATAGACGAAAGTGTATGTATGCATTATTAGGTATCACACCAGTCGGATCATGACAAAAATAATGTGTAACCACTTCGAAATAGGGACCTATCTTTTAAAAAAAGTAATCTTTTAAATAGAGTAACAACTCTATTGGCCGGGTAATCGTTTAACAAACATACAAAAAACATAGACTCGAAATGAGAACCCTCTGTTAGGTACGAAAAAACTTTTGAAGAATAAACGAACCGTATACAAATCCGGCAAAAGCGAGCATAAAGTGATTTTTGACTATGTAGTAAATTTATGCGATATCTGGCTTAAACCCGAATAGTGTATCAGGAATATCAGTGCTCCCCTATGTTTCGTTCCAGTTTGACGACAAATATAGCCACAACACTTACTTACTTTACTTAATTTAATAACCTGTATTATACATTCGGAGATAGGACACGGTTTTGATTTTAAGATATTTATACTACTAAAAGTTGAAAAATATCATTGGTTGCCTGGTTACTGATCTGTAGTAGCCCCATCTCTTATTTTAGATAGATAACTGAAATTAGTGCACCTTATCATCTACTAAGTAATATAAGTAGCGTGTATTACTTTGCACTTAAAAAATAAATGGTTTTTATTCAAATATCTAAAATAAAAAAAAAAGTTTTATTCTTGCTTCTATCGAGATTTTGTTTGTCCATTGAAGCTCCTTGATTATGATGAAAATAGCTGAACGATGAAATTCCATGAAAAAGCCTCTTCAAACTTTAATTACATCAAAACTTACAGCGTCTTGTTTGTCGACGTCGTAATGAAGTATTATGTAAAAAGTTGAAAGCTTTATTAGTATGCCCCAGTATGAGTTGCAGGACTCAGTTCCTACCTGTTCCTACCTGTTCGCTTAAAGTTTCCAAAAGTGTTAAGTAGAGGATCTAGCACCCGCCACATATTCACTCATTACTATTACATTAATGGTGCATTGCCAGAGAGTGGGATCTCGAGCTTATTGCGTAAATTCATTGCTTGCTTTTCTAAACCAGAACACGATAATGACAAGCACTGACAAGGTGGGCCGGAATATCTCATGTATTGTTTACAGTCTGGGCTAGTGTTCGGAAAACTGTTTCATTAAGAGTACTTGAAGTACTCCAAAACTCTCCGCAACAAATTTAACACAGACTGTGTTACAGCGTAGCATAGACTATAATGTCATCGTAAACTTTGGAGTACTTACTTAGTCTATGCTTATTAACATGATGGTTATAGTCCGGTTCCTAGGCGTAAGAAAGGTATCCGTATGCGGTAGGTTTTTGTATAACCTTCAAAACCTCTCAGCAGGTAAAATGTCTATCTACGGTCGCTCGAAGCTGAACTAATATAAACATATTTTGTGAAATTTCAAGTAACGTCTTGTTCCTCTTAGACAATAACAAACGGTTAACACTTACGAGAACGATTCGTTGATTTGGAACCGTGCACTATTTATGGTCTAAGGGAATAAGTCATATATTATGTTAGCTCCTTACGAATTACATTATCTTACTTCACTCTCTCACTTACTCCAGTATTACACAGTAGCGCGACACGAACACGGAAAACATATCACAAATCATATCTCATAAGTCCATACATTTATCATTATTTATTTATTTACGTTTTATGCTCAAAAGCGGACTTAACACAACATGACAAACTCTACACTTCAACCTCAAAAATAAAGTTTACTTGGGAGACTGCTAGAATAAGTGTCATCTAAAAATCATTTACTAATTTTGCAAAACACATACCCACTATAATTGTACAGCGTACAAGCACATGCCTCTCCGCTTGTCTCTTACCATAGATGTTATAAGCGCTTCGCTGTCCTGGGGCCAAGGTGTCAGGCTCATTGTGCAAGTCTGTCCCTAACCTCCGGGCCGGAGCAAGACACTGTCTTAATAGCGGTAGGATACGACTACATATACTTAGGACGGTGGATACCTACTAGAGCAAGTTGCTGCACAACTCTCGGCCAGCAGTGGTCTAGTTGGTAAAGACCCACATAGCTACTTCTCACCTCTTACGAGCTTCCTGGCAGTGATGCAGATGGCCTTTTCTACACGGAGGATATGGACCAACACGGATATAAAATATCAATAAACGAAAACTACGTAGCGTATCGTGTATGTTTATTTTATATCAAATGTCGCAGCAAGTTTTATTTGTTAATAGTTCCGTTGAAAAATGAATACGATAAAATTAAAACAAACCAATGTAACCGACTGTACCTGCACGCCGCAACTGCAGTGATCAATCATGTGCACTGCAAAACCAACAACAATGTTATTATTCAAAGGATCATTAATCAGAATGCAAACAAGCAAGTGAGGTTTCACTTTACAATACGACGACAAAATGGGGCACTTTTTCGTAACAGGCGTTAGACGCCACCGACAAACCGCGACTTTCAGATTCGATTCCCGAGAGTCATGGCAGACATTTGAGTAATGAAAATCTAAATGTCAGTAATACCGGGTCTTGGTGTTAATTAATTATGTATTCATTCCAGTTTTGCTATGTATTAAAACCGTACCCATAATAGGTGCACATCATTTTGCTTATATTAGGGTTTGTGTAGTTTTTTCAGACATACGAGTATTTATTTTTAATCGTATTTTAATGTCCGTAGAGATCCCATATCTAGAATCTGGCGTTGAATGCGTTTTGTATTGTAAGAATACAGAGGCGTCATGTAACACAGGGATAAACCAAAACATCTGGGTCTCAAAAAGTACAGTTAAAAAGGTTCGATAAGCTGAGTATTCAATCAGTTGAAAATAAATTATAGTTATAATCAGAATAAAAGCTACATAGAGAACTTATGTAACTTTATGCATTAAGAAAGATGACACTTGGTACTCGATTAACTCTGCCTACACCGCAAGCGATGGCCGCGTGGCTTGGCGTGAAAAAATACATGTGTGTCAGTTATTTTCGTTTTGAATGTTTTATTTTCATGCTTAAAGTAAAGTAAAGCTCCATAAAGTAATCAGTCAAATATGACGGCGAAGACCTTGTTAAACAAAATTACACGTTTAATTTCGTACTAGCATAGAGTTCTAGGTTACCGTCCATATTTATATAATCCAACGTTATATATGCTTTGCATTTTAAAACCCGACACGAGAGCGACGAAACTCGCACGTAATATGTATTTGACGACGTCCGACCATTTAGTTTCTCGTCTAGAATTTTTAATCAAGGGCTTTAGTGTTCCACAATGATAAGGATACCAATTTCACAATTTAAAACTACAAATTTTAATTACGTCTCACTGAAAAATATTTTATGGGTCTAGACTTAACGCCACGCGATTCTATAACAATAGTTTAGATCTAAATTGAAGTACAAACCTACTGTAACCTTTCATTCTACTTTTCCGAGCGACCTCAGGGGGATTTTTTTGTTTTTGTTACGCGACCGCTTGGCTAAAATAACGAATGGATTAAAACGTTTGTTTTCGGAAGCTCATAATTCAGAAGTTGTGATATAAATATGATCAAGATTCAAGAAGTGGTTTTTAAGTTGTAATCAATGGTGTATATTTTTTGAGTATCTCGATGAATGTTGTAAAAAAAATTCAAGTCGTTTTTTCAACTTCACTTCATTTAAACTATTTTTAGTATTATTACAGACTAGCAGGTAGATCTAGGATGGTGAGTATAGTGAACATTAAATCGACTTTTGCTATAAAAGGAATCCTTGCGTATTTGACACTGGCTACTTAAACTATTTCCGCTTTAATAATAAATATAGAGTACCTAACATTTACCAAGTTTCGAGCTGGTATTATAGTCTATATAACAATGTGATAAAGACTATAACATCAACTTAAACCTAGACGTACTTTAAATTTATCAATAGGTAAAGAGCGGCTAATACCGTATAGACGAAGCCAGGGGCGGTAGTACTTTTGATTAAAGATTTAAGATTTAAGATGATTAAGATTTTGATTAAAGATTTAATTTCCGACCCGATTACAATTATTTTACAATTGACCTCCAGGAACTAACAAAATGGTAAACGATAACGCAAACAATTACGTTTCACGGCGGGCCGTCCGAACGGATCGCATTAGGCACCTAATATTCCATCCACGCAACACACTTCGACGTGACGACACGCTGGTGTGCGTGACGGACGCCATTCCAACCGGACGATTTAATACCACACGACACACGAAACTTGGAAAATCTAATTCATTAACTCGAAATTATTCTTTAATCTAGTTACTTTCACGAAAAATACGTACATAAACCGGCATCGAACTTTGCACAAATGACAACTGCAAACACTGGTCACAGTTATGGAAGGAGATTGTAAAGAAAGGGGCTCACATTTGAATGCGATGAAAACCAAAATAATGGTATTTGAAAGAGACGTAGCCAGAACGGATGTAAGAGTTTTGGTTGATGATGTAGCGCTGTACAAGTGAATGAAATTGTATATCTTGGTTGTGCTTCTAGCAGGGATGGAAGGTACACCGCGGATGTAGAGAGGACAGTGAGTGCAGGGAATAATGTGAATGGAGCGTTGAGTAAGCTATTCTAAAGCGAGGTTTTGAGTCAAAAAGCTAGACTCGCTTTCCATAATTCTGTACTTATCCCAACGTTATTGTATGGAAGCGAGAGTTGGGTATGTCAGAAAAAGCATGAAAGTAGGATAAATGCGGTCGAAATGAGAGCACTACGGAAAATCTGTGGTGTAACGCTCGCTGACCACATTCGTAACAGTGAGATCCGTGAAAGAGTGAGATTGAAAGAAAGTGTTGGTGTTAAAATGCGAAAGGGCATGCTCTGCTGGTTCGGTCATGTGGAAAGAATGACAGATGAAAGATTGACAAAGCAGATACACAGTGCGAATCTTGATGGATGTAGGTACCCGGGGAGACCAAGGTTGGACATTTCATGATCAGATCAATCGGATATTATCCGAGGTTGGTGTCAAGAGTCTCGGTTTCGGAGCACTGACTCTATGACGTGTTTGTATGAAAAGGGTAATTAATGTGAAGGAAGCAAGACAGGTTTGTCAGGATCGTGAAGTCTGGCACTCGATACTCTCTGCCTACCTCGTAAGGGACTTGGCGTGAAGATATGTATGATTTAATTATATAAACATAGACATCGGGATATGTAAAAGTAGATAAAAAAATGCCCATACATTAAAAAATAATAGGCCTACCGGAATCAAATTTTGGCACCTATTCCGCATCAAACAAAAAACGAATTACGTAAATCGGTTAAGGAATCTGTGCGAAATCGGTGTACACACATATATCAAACAATATACCCGCCGACTTTAGAACCTCCTCCTTTTTTGGAAATCCGTTAATAAATTTTGATAAGCAACCATTTGTGTATTGTTAATCTTTTCTCGGGACTATCTTTACAGAGTAGTAATTTATTATAAAGCACATAATTTGTCTGAAGAACGGAACAAAATCATATTTACGACCTTTGACCTGTTTTGCTTTTTGGAAAACATGGGAGTGACAGTGACTTTTCAAATTACATAAAAACACATACATTTCGATATTTGGTTTACCTTATTAGAAGTTGAGCACCTATAGAAGTTGTTACTTGCAATATCCAGACTAATTTCACATATCTAAAACGTTCCGTCTCTTTGGTTTTCATTGGAGTTTACTCCTTAAGAAACGATTTGAGTTATAAGGCCCGGTACGGAAATTTTATGAGGATTAAAATCAAGTGTAACACGAAAAGTTGAGGCGTTACGTAGCAACAGACAAACATATGTAAGTCGTACTGCTTCGGTCCTTCGGTATTTTTTTCTCCTTCAGGACTGACGATCTCGCATGAACAAAAGTCGAGTCGCCCCGAGCGGGTCGTCATTCGGCTCCGCCACAGTCGAGTTACGTATGACATTGACATTAGTCGAATAATTTAAAACGCAGATTATTTTGTAACATACTTTATGTAATACGCTTTATTGAAGTAATATAAATAATCCGAATAATTACAGATATGTATATGTTTGTTTCTCTTATCATTTTAGCAGATGCGTTCATTTACCCTTTTTTTCTATTCGATATACATATATCATAATTATCGTTCGTAAGGAGTAAACTGCAATCGTGCGTCGTAGCTGACACACACACACACACATTTTTTTCTTTGAAGCAGATAGCATCTAAATTAAAATTAGACGAAGAATTTGCACCAATGTATGTTAAAATACAGAAAACACGTTTTACTTGTATTATTTATATCAGAGTTTATCACGTCAAGCGCCTATTATTCTGTTCACGCAACACACCTCGACGTGACGGTGCGATACACGACAGGCGTCCTCTAACCGGAATCATTAAGATTACGATGTTCACAAAAAAATATAATAATCTTATTTATTCACTCAAAGTTTATTTTCATGCCAGAATTTATTATTTTCACTGTCAGCACTTGGTGGAAGTGTTATTAAAAAAATAAGTATTTTTTATTGTTCCGAGCGAGGAAAAGACAATTTATTTATTTGGTGACATTCGGCTTTAGTATTTCAAATGCTTTGATTTTTGAAATATTTTCCTTTCGACTTATTTTACAATACCACAATAAATTTAAACATTTAGACCTTAGGACTGAGTATAACTTAATCATATTTTTTATAATTTTATCTACCAGAATAAATAATAAAGCAGCCAACTGCGAAACGGACTCGCCCGTGAAGGGTTCCATAGCAGAAATCATAATAAGTTCTTTCAGTTATTATAATTTACTACTGCAATTGCGCGGATTCACAACATTAAAGACATTATATTAAAAGATTTTTCGACACGGTTGCACGATTCTTAACTGCACAGTGCCATTTCATGACTAAAATACAACTGTTTTAAGTGTTGGTGCTCCAGCACCTATAAAAAAAAATACTAAGTTACTAGTTCAAATTCATTTCCGGTTCCGGAAAGTTTACATTGTAATGCTAGTCACGCATATTTTTTAATTTTATTGTTCTCTTATTTTGGAAGTTACAGACAGGGGGCAAATTTTTCCACTTTGGAAGTGTCTCTCGTGCAAACTCAGTTCAGAAATAAAATTATAGTAAAAACCTCAATTTTTTGAAGACCTATCCACAGATACACTTGTGTATTTGATGATAAAAAAAAAATGAGTTTTAGTTGTAAGTACGGGAAACCCTCAAAATTGACTGTTATTTTTCTAGTTTTGTATGAAAATCTTAAGTGGTTCACAGAATACATCTATCTGCTTTCCAAGTTTCAAGAGCATAGCTGTTATAGTTCCGGAAAAAAATGGGCTGTAACATACGGACGGACAGGCAGAGAGACATGACGAATCTGTAAGGGTTACGTGTTTTCGACTGTGTTCATCATGATACTTTGATCAGAAAATTACGCTATTACGGAATTAAGAACAAAGCTCTTGATGTCATGATCTCATACTTGAACAATAGAGTTCAGAGGGTTAAAATAAATGGTAAAACTTCTTCGGGTTCTGCGGTTACGATTGGCGTACCACAGGGCACTATTCTTGGTACATTTCTGTTTCTTGTATATATATATATATGAATTACCTTTTTACATAAGGGATCCCCACGATATTGTTTTGTTTGCGGATGACACTTCACTTATATTTAAAGTGAAAAGGCAATTAGGTAAGTATGACGAAGTGAACAATGCGATATCCAAAGTTGTACATTGGTTCACAGTTAACAATCTTCTTTTAAATGGTAATAAGATGAAATGTATTAGATTTTTAATGCCCAATTTTAGGCTAATGGATTTCAATGTGCAACTAAATGGATCTAAACTGGATCTAGTTGAATCCACTGTATTTTTAGGCATCACAATTGATAATAAATTACAATGGGCCTCATATTGCGAAACTGGCAAATAGGCTTAGTTCAGCAGCATTTGCAGTAAAAAAATAAGAACATTAACAGATGTTGAAACGGCCCGAATAGTATATTTTAGCTATTTTCATAGTTTAATGTCTGAGGGGATATTTCTATTACAGATCTATTTGTATTACAGAAAAGAGCTATTGGAGTTATTTATAATCTTAAAGTAAGGGAGAAAAATTCAAAGAAATAAATATTTTAACCTTCAGTTCTCAATACATTTATGAGAATTTCATGTATGTTAAAAAAAAATTATGTATGTTTACAAAAAAATGTGATGGTCACGACATTAATACGAGGAATAAAAATAATCTAGCCGTATACAAAACTCGTCTCCATAAAATTAATAAATCCTTTTTGGGCCAATGTGTATGTTTCTCCAATAAGCTGCCCATTGGTATTAGAGATCTACCTTTAAATAAGTTTAAAAATGAAAAAAGCAAAATTATGTCAAAAAGGCTATTATACGGTCTCAGAGTATTTGGAAGATGAACATGCTTGGGGATAGAGGTTTCAATCTCCCACTACAATTTGTAATGTGATTTTTTGTACCTTTTATGTAAGTTAAAGTTGGCCTCGTCTTTTTTATAAAGTTTAAAAATAAAGAAGTTGACACTTCTTTACATAAAAATATAGAAGTTGATACTTCCTTTATTTTTAAGGTGTAATAAATGACGCGTGTACGAAATCTTTAACTAGATGTACTGACAGACATTGTCTTATTTTAAACATGCATATCAAATTCTCGTTTTTTAATGTTTCTCTAAACTGAGGCACTCTTATCAGTCATTATGTAATGAAAGACCTATCACAAATTTATCGTAAAAAATATGTGTTTTTTTTAAAAAAAAAACAGTATTTAATACTTAGTTCGTAACCGTAACTACAATTACATTTTAGCTTATAAATTTTCAATAAAACTTTTCAGCATTTATGACATTTTTTTACGATATCCCTTAAAACTCAGTTCAATGTTCGTTAGTAAGCCATTACTCGTGAAAGGTCTAATTAGTCCCTACATAATTTCATGAGCAAGGTTGGGGTAACTGAACCTCAGACTTCACAACTTGTTTATCAACGTAAACCTTGCAGAGCGCTTGTGTAAATAAAGCACGATAGAGATGGACCACTTTCCATACAAAGCTTGCACTAGAACCAGCAAACACTAAACAATGCTTAAAATACTCTAATCAATCAATTCATTTTTCTGAAATCAATTCTGTATCACGGAAACTTTCTTCTCGAACTTTATTTACATAAAAACAAAAGATTCAAGATTTCATTCCGGAACGGAAGAACGAAGATTAACGGAATTCGATAATACAATTTTTTTTTTCTAAATGTACATATAAAATATTTTTTTAAATATTTAAAGTTAATAGGAGGTAGGTATCAAAAGCCCAAAAGACGTAGTTGTCAAAAAGAATATTTTTTTGCGATTCAGGCAAAGTACAGACACTGTTTAGCATTCTATGATATAACACATAATAATTTGAACTTTTTTAACACTAATAAAATAATTATAGGGTTTTTCATGATCAATTATTATTTTAGCAGAATTTAAACTTTACTCTTCTCGTTTGTAGTTTTTACAAATAAAAAAATGACGATTCTAAGCAAACGAAAGTTATTTTTATATTTAATACAGTCAGATTGTCATAGTAGAAAAATAATTTAGACTTCCGCCAAAAATGAAATCGTGATGCTATTTTCAAAACATATATTTAAATAAAATTAGTAAGAGTCCATTAAAAACTGATATTAGGACATTTCATAAAAAAATATTTAACAATAACTGTGTAAGTTTTATGCTTGTTGTAATAAAGGCAGATTTGGTCCATGTCTTTTAAAATATAAAAATAACATATCTATAACGACAGCTTATTAAAAACCACAGAAAAAATGTTTTATCATAAAAAAAGAATACATAAATAGTTATTTTTGTTGTATAGAAAGAAAAGTAAACACCGATTTCCCTCCCACTGATTGTTATTCCCATGTTTTCTATGTGTAACAGACAGAATATACAGAATATGACAGACAGAATATGTCTCTGAACTAGAAAACAGCAATGAAGATCATTGAATTCAGGTTTATGATGCTTTGTCCAGAGTAGACTCTAATCCGCCATTATATGTATATCGATTGAATATTTCCAGCACATCAAAAATATCGACGCCTATATTTTTTAGGTAAGTCACTCAATTTCTTCGTCTTTTGTAAGCCCATTTTAAAAATTGTTTTTTTTTATGCATAAGAGGTGGTTTCGTTGTCAACCAGTGAGGATCTCTTAGAAGAGATAACTTAATGTTGCTGTAGAAAACGGGAATCTTGTTGTAATGGCGATAATATGTCAGTCAAGAAAGAACTGTCAACTGTCAACATTGGTGTTAATACACTCTATAGTTAAATCTAATTAATTAAATTAATCTATTATAAGTGATGATTAAGTATTAAAAATGTGCTGTGATCTCTAATAATTAATCACAAGTGATATATTTTCATAATGGTAAAGTACTTTAATAATTACCTTAATAAAAGAAAATTGACGTTTAAGGCCACTTAAATACTATTTAAAATCAAAATATTGTTACCAAAAGTGAATCTGTATCTTGGAGAAGTGTCTTTATTGGAGAAGGTGAGTAGCACTGTTTATTAAGACACAATCAAAATATATATGAATCAATGAAATTTATCGAAAAAAAACAATACAGAATCCGTTATTTTTCGAAATTTATACAAACATTATATATAATATATATGGATTATTAGCTACTATTTTGACGCAAACACAATATAATCAAATCTTCATGCAGCCATAACTAAGTCATAAACAAATGTCACAGAGTATATGTCAGTGAAAGGTATTGCTACCTATTGATGACGGATTACCCTATAATCAAAAATTGTCAAAGACGAGTTTATTGTTATAACATTACATTATATAACAATACTGATAAAATATAATAAAAATAATGTCAAACTATAATATGACAACTCGAAGAGCTAACGTGAAAGATTTGGAGGAGAAGTTAAGTATTGTAGTTAAAAAAATAAAAAATAAAACGGATCTCAATGAAGAACTATTAAGGGAACGAGAAGAGCATGAAATTGAAATGAAAGTGCTGATTGACCGAGTGTCAATACTAAAAAATGAATTGGCTGAGCAGCATATTGAACTTATGGATGCTATGGATCAACGGGATATATTGCAGAAAACGATTGACAGCTTTGACCAGTGCCAAGCGCATTATGATAGTGTGATGAATGAATTAACTGAACTCTCATAAAAACTACAAGATGCTAATAATATAATACAGTTACGTGATGAAGAAATAGCTAATCTTAAATTTAATAAGACTATGAACTTATATGGGGCATTGATAATTAGAGGAAGTGTAGGAAATGACAATTTATGTTTTGAGTCGTCTTCCTTGAATCTACCCAATGTGTCCAATAACAAATTTAAAAAGTACGTAAAATTACATAAAATCATTAGAAAAAAACAAAAATTACTTAAAATAAATAAATCTCACCAATTGTACACAAAGTTAACAAAAGAAAAAATTAAATTATCAGAAGATTTAAAACTCTGTCAGCAAAATATGGCAACTAACAATGAAAAATATTTGCAGGACACGAATTAACTCAATAAACAAATTCATGATTTACAAAGCGCTCTTCATGAAATGAACAAAAAATATGAATCAGCAAATAAAGAAATATCAGCCCATATTCTCGCATTTAATGACTTATTATTAGACTGTCAAGAGAATGAACAAAAGTTTAACTCTCTTGTTAGACATATAAGGGATTCCAATGAAATAACTAACAATGGAAGTGATAAGTCTATATCCTATACCAATCAAGAACAAAATCTAACAGTACGAGATAAAAATTTTATAAATGAAGATGTGATTTTACCGACATGTAGCGTTTCAGAGGAGTTAGTGGTTCCAGACAAGCTATCTAATGTAATGTTATTTAGTGATCGAGCTGGTGTAGGAATGGGCTCCTTGCTACAAAATTGTTTGACTCAGAAAGTAACAAATAAATGTTACCCTGAAAATAACTTTGTAAATATCACGGACCATTTCTTGAAAGAACACTTAAAAAGCAATTCAACCAGTATATTATTTGTGGGCAACAGTTTTGGTGTAAGGAAAAAAGATATCTTAAAGCTTATTGATACCTTAATTTTAAGTTATAGTAATGGTTCAAAAAAGGGAAAAGTAATTTTGTGTACATTTCCTTATTCAAAATCATTATCAGTTTTAGAAAATGAGCGTATTTACAATTTAAATATGTTATTGTTTAATTGGACACGTCTTTACATTGATAAGATTATGATTTTTGACACTAACAATTTTGTTAAGAATTTTAGTTTAACAAATGATAAGATGTGTCTTTCTACCTACCACAAACGGTAGGTAGCTAATCTGTTAGCTTTTAGTATTAACAATAATTTACAATATGTAAATAAT
>NJDC01002740.1:225683-241698 GCA_002245475.1 Calephelis virginiensis | reverse complement strand
CCTCCGCGACCAGAACACGAATATAGGAAGAGCTCGGGAAACAATATAAATTGTCACGTTCTTTTCATGTGACAACCTAACCTAAACTTTAGGTAGGGTGACAACCTAACCTAAACTTTAGGTAGGGTTGTCACATGTAAAGAACGTGACAATTAATATTGTTTCCCGAGCTCTTCCTATATTCGTGTTCTGGTCGCGGAGGTGGGTGGTGGGAACGTCAGTTAGGCTTGTCACATTCTGTGACAAACCTAAACTTTAGGTCGTTTGGAGGATTATTTGCCACAACGGTTACACTGCTTACGCGGAATTAGCAAAATAAAGGCTTATTTTACATCTTTTAAATAATCTATTTGTTAATATTTTGATACACGTTATTCGTTATTTTATTTAATTTACCAAATTGTGTGTGGAGGAGGAGGAAATATTGTGTAGAGCTGGATGTATTTGGGAGTTTTAGCTTCCGGTAAGTCCAATTCATTTTTAGCGCACTATTTTATCTGTTTTGTTACGCCATAATACGTATACAGTTTTTGGCGGAAAATTGCAAATTAAATAATTAAATTTAGATTTAAGTATGGATTTCCGCAAAGTAACGCCTTTTTCTATCAATGATTGTAACGGTGAGCTTAACTAAAATAAGAGAAAATAAAAAAATCAAAATCATGTAATGTAATGTTAAGATAAAGTAAAAAGATAGAAGTTTCAACGGTTTCTGTAAGCCATCAAATACAAAGTTGTATTAAAAACTACGGAGATGATTAGTACAAAAAAGAGGCATGGACCTGAGAAGTGAATAAAAACAATAAAATAGACATGATACACAAAAAATTACAATGGTTTAGTGAAAACATAAATGAAAATACAAATATATTAAAATTTAATTTAAAAAAAACTTTGTAAATAAAACCGGCCTAAGACAAAAAAATAAAACAGCAATTTACTAACTGCAGCTTAAGGTTTTAGCATGCATACAATATCCTTAAATAAGATTAATAATAACCGGGTCTTTAGCTGTATGCATATCAAATTTCATCAAATTCGATTCAACATTTGCAATTATAACATTAGTATAAAATATGTTAAAATAATCTATCTTACTGTTCCTTACACTGTAAACCTGGTAGCGGCATTGACTTTTTTTAACGAGCAAGTAAAATTGAATTAGTTCAGTCCGCCTAAGTTCTATGTTTATCAATATTGTAGGTATGTAATATCAACTTTAAACTTGCTCTACCTAATCTACGTATAATGCCCAAATTATCTGTTAATAGTAAACAGCTTGACTAGAAAAAAAAAGTATCTTCACGCCCATATCCCCGAAGAGGTAGGCTGAGGCACAACCTACCCTGGTTGCCTCTCTGCCTGGCAGCTCGAAAGAGGCAAATATAGCTTAAAAGGGTCATTAACAATAAGGCTATCGGTGATAGAGTGCTGTGCTGCTCCTTTCCGGGTAGGGATTTATTGTCTTACGTATTTGTGCCGCCATGATGACAATATCATGTTCTGGCCCAGAGGGTAAGGCAGCCGAAAGATTTGCAGCCTAACGTCTCCACCAGGGCGACCTTGCAGTATTTGTTTGCTGTCTTATAAAAAAGTATCTTCACGCCCATATCCCCGAAGGGGTAGGCAGAGGTACAACCAAGGCACTCACGACTAGCCGAAGATACTAAGTCCCACAATGTGATAGGTGGCAAGCCTATCGCCAACCGGGCATATATCCTATCCCGAGCAACATTTTTTTTTATTAGAAAATTGGAAAAACCCAATTTTTTTTGTTGCTCGATCCGGGATTCGAACCCGGGACCTCATGCAGTCAAGTCCAACAACTGAACCGCTAGACCACAGAGGCGATAGCTATAGATAGCGATAGATAGAGCTTGACTAGAAAATGATAAAAACTGTGGCTGTGAGAATTTAATTTTCGGTGCTCACACTTTAGAAACTGACAGCGAAAACACTTTTCACGAAGTCGCGTTTAAAGCTGAAAACATAAACGCGGCTTTTTTGCACATGCCGTCCGCGGACGCTTACGGCTGACGTAAACATCCAGCGCGCCAGATATGGTTTGGACGTCTGAACATTCAAGGTCACGTCCGCGACTTATGTCCGATAGTTTGCACGACTCAGTGTACTGTCATTAGATACCCTGTAAGTCGTGGCTGTCAGCCGCGTCAGATAGTTTTTGAAGTAACAACTTCTTCTTTAGCGGCGTTGCGCACTTTTTTTGGAATGAGTAAAACCTTCTAAACTAGCGTCAGGACCGTGACCTGATTGAATGTAAAGCGGCGCAGGGCGCTTGCGCGGATGTTCTTGTTGTCATGTTTGTGAGCAATAGCGCAATAAATAAATATTGTATTCTACCATATAAATTATAGTACTTTCATACTGATAATTAAAGCAATTCGTGCAACCTAACCTAACCATTCCAAAATATCAAAAATGCACAACGTTAATATTATTCAAGTTATGACGGCACTCCCGGAGCACAACCTGTCGTTTTTTTCTAGCTTTAGTTCCAACCTTGACTTCTGACAAGATAAGTTGGTGTTACTATACCTACATAAATAAATTTATGTTGACAAGTTACAAGATTTATTGTGATGACGGACATTGTTATCTATTATAAATTAGGAATGTTAATTTAAATTGAAATATAACATTACTTGTTTTCAGCAGTGTTTTGTAGAAATATAGCATTTTGACAAACTACAGATTTTGTAGAATCATTGACTTCTACTGAGTGGCAACTAATAGTGAAAATATTCCTTGAATTTCAAAAAAAGTATCTTCAAGCCCATATCCCCTAAGACGTAGGCAGAGGCACAACCAGGACACCCACCACTAGCCGACGACACTATGTGCCACAATGTGACAGGTAGTAAGCCTTTTGCCAAACGGACACATATCCAATTCCGGACAACTTTATTTTTATTAGAAAATTGAAAATACGCACATTTTCTAGTTTGTTAGTAGCCCGACCCAGAAATCGAACCCGGGATCTCAAGGCGTTAAATACGACGCTGGACCGCAAAACCATAGAGGTGACCTATTTCTACACAAGTAAAACCTGTACCGCTTTATAATAAAAAAGGAGTAAAGTATTTCAAGGTTCAACCTATTATTATAGTATTTATAACAATGTGATACAGACTATTATTATTAACTTAATTTCTACTTGTTCATTCCTTAACTTAAATAAAATATAGACATACTGAAAGTATCATTTAAAGGCAGTCGGTTGAAAAAGGTAAAAATTAAATCTATATATATTATTTTAAAAAGAAAAATATGAAGTAAGTCATTTTTGCTAACAGAAAATGGCAAGGCGTTTGTAGGAATTTTTCTTTATGGTAAAAGGCAGCAAGCAAGCACACGGTTTCTCGGATGATAAGAGTTAACCGTGGTCTAGAGACATCAGATTTGTTATAGGTGCGCCGCCATCCCGTGGCCGCGGTGTTAGGTTTTATGGCTCAGGTACTTGATGTCAACTTTACCAAAAAGATCATTGCTCAAAATGACTTCTTTAAGAAAAGATCACTTTCCATAAAACGGCTACTTTCCCGTAAGGTAAATAATAATAATAAATCCCTGGACTTTGTTTAATCAACCTCTTGATTGATCAAAGGCTCATATAGCGTCAACTCAGGCATGGCAGAGTTTTTTTAGTAAATAATTTGAGCGTGTTCTACTTAAACACCCTGACCCGGAAATGCAGACATCCAAATGTTCATCACACAAATGCCTGCCCCTGTCGGGAATTGAACCCGCGGTTGGTCGATGTAGTTAGGCATATATGCTAGCTACTCGACCAACGAGGCGGTTTACTCTTCTTTACCAAAATGATCATTTTCCATAAAACACGTTACTTTCAGTTTTTTAATATCAGTTTGTGCAAATATATTGGTTACCCTACATATTCGTAGATTGTATTGCAGGAATAGGTAAGGTAGTGGAGCCCTACCTAGACAAGCTGCACAGCACTCTACAACCACTGTTCTTATTGGTAATAATACATTTATCAATCGTACGCCCTTCACGGGCTAACAGGCAGGACGGAAAATGGTCAATTCTACACAGCAAACCTGGACCAACACAGGGATTTCAATTATGTAAGTGAAATAACTAAAACAACTATCTAATACCTGCCGCCATAACGTCATGACATGTTCCGGTCATGACGTTATGGCGGCAGGTATGGTATGGTCGGAGAGTAAGGTAGCCGGTAAACTTACTTTTGCTCGAGGCCTAACATCCCGACCGCAGATTGGCAACGCACCATTACCGCCTTTAGTGTAGGCGCTCTCTAGGCGGCGTGAATTTCTTACCATCAGGAAATACTTCTGCTTGTTTACCTTCATATATCATAAAAAATATATATATATATTCAACAAGACCACTGATGTTAGAGTGCTTGTGTAGCAACATGGACTGGTGGAGATGCACCGCCTTACCTATTTCTGTACCTAGTTCCATAATGACTCTATCATTTTCCGGCCCGCAGGCTAGGGTATCTGGTAGGTTGCACAACATCCCGGTAAGCGACGCACCTGTAAAACCTATGTTGCTTAAATTCCACGGTAAGCTCTTACTACATTCAATCTGCGCGGAGAGACGTCTACAGTAGTAGGCACGAGATCCATGTCAATATCGGCGGCTGCTTTGATCAGGGATGTCTTGAGTGACTCAAAATTGACATTAGGTTTTAAGCAGGCCTTCTGCTTCAAGTGTCGACAACACTTGAAGCAGAAGGCCTGCTTAAAACTTTTTTAATCCAACGGATTTAAGTCTGGACTTAAAGAAGGCCAGTCTTCATGGCGGATGAAATCAACTTCATGTGCTGTCAGCCAGTCTTGCGTGCTTCTCGCTCTATGGCCTGCCGCAGAATGTTGTTGGAATACCCAGGGCCTGTTATAGAACACGGTGTGAGAAATAGGTTTCACAAGGTCCGTGAGCACTGTGTTTTGTACACAACACACAGTGTATAATACACGATCGCATTTGTTTTTACGACTTTTTCGCAAAAGTGTATCTCTGTAGATCACCAATATGAGACTCCTAACCAAACCATGACTGAGGATGGAAAATAGCTTTGCTGGACAAGCGGAATACGGTGACTTGCTTCGTTACTGCCGTGGGCGTACACCTTATCATTTTGTTTGTCGTAGTTCTCCTTCACAGTAAACATTTTTAAGTCCGAAACAATAATTTGACAGTGTTTTCCTCAGTACTGCTTCAACAAAACGAGGGATCTCTCTACTCTCATGTCCATTTAAGAGCGCATCCAAGCAATGTCCTATTTTCCTGCGATAAACTTGTAGTCTTTTCACCGTGGTTTTGCTTAACTTCACCTGAGGGGCTAACAGTTTCTGATTGCGGATGGGATTTCTTTGAATTCGCGCCTTCACAACTTTTACCATTGCTAGTATCCTAACATATACTTTCTGTTTTCCAGACTTGAGTCCTCATTACATCGTTTGATGGTACGATAAATGAATCTTCTATTTAAATTAAAATATTTCAGTATGTCGAAAATTTGAGTTGGTGTGTAACCACATCGATGCAGCGATAACCGCGACGCGATTTGCTTTAATCGTCCACTCCATGTTTAACTACAAATTTAACTATAAGTCAAATTAGAAAACATATACGTACTTATTTTCACAAAAGATTCTAAATTCAAATTAAAAAAACATTTTTATGGCCAGCATTTTTAATTGAAAAGTTTTTATTGTGTGACAGAACTTATGACCCAAGTATATATGAACAATGATAAGCCCTATACGTACATGACAGTCATTATGGCAGCAGAAATTGGAAAGACGGTGGAAATCTACTCGCGCAAGTTGCTACATGTTACCGCCAATGGTCTTACTAGTGATGATCTATATTTAAACGAGTGCTCGCCTGTTAGTAGCTGCCTGGAAGAAAGGCAGATGGTCTATTCTACTCAACGGATCTGGACCAATAGGGGATATATTTTATGGATAAGAATTGTAATATACTTAGCAGGTATATGTCTGAGTATTTATAGTAAGTTATTTGTTTTCTTAAGTTCAGCAATATTTTTCATTAAAATGTTTTAATGGGATTTCATATTTCTGAAACAACTTCACTGCCAAAGTTACCTACAGCGCGGGAAACTCTTTAGGAACTTAACATTACTCAGACGTTATTTCTTTGATCTGAGGTTCAAACTGCCGCTTGTCGGTGTCAATGAAAAAACAATAGCGAAAACGGACAGAAACAGAGACCATTCGCAAGTTCTATTTTTTTTGTAGTGCTATGAATAAAGTCTCATCATTCCTATTTGCTTGCTTATCTGAGTCTGGTAAGTTCTTATTTTAATAAGACCCAAATCCTAAGGAAATTTTGCTTTCGAGTTAGATCTCTGTGAAAATATTGTTGTCAGAAGTTTGTCACTCGTTATTTTTTTTCGAAAGACCCACCGATCATTTACGAGGACCGGGTTCAATTTTTGACAGGCGGGCATTTGTTTGAAGAACATAGTGTAGAGCGGTGAACACACGGTGAAAGAAAGAATAGAAATTTCTAACTTGTTGGTCGGTTTATTGTAAGTTAGCTTAGGGAAAGTCCCTAATTAAAAGTCCCTTTGATGGATATGAGAAAAAAGTAAGGGACGATCTAGCCCGAGTTTATCGATGTGGCGGTAGCGCTGCTACGCTACTGCTGCTACCTTCCTCTTCAATAACTTTATCTATTAAAAAAATGGTTGCCTGTAAAGTCGGTTTTACGGGCAAATATTTTACGTGACGTCTTTTTCTCGGTAGAATACTTATTAACATGAATATTATTAAATTGCACAATAGGAACTAGGAATTGAATGATAATAAGAAATGCACAAATTTTAACTAGAGACATATATTTTGTTTACTAAAACATTGTACCGGTTCGGCGGGCCTCTCTCTCGTTCGGTGACTCATCGTAACAGACGTGAGCGGGCGTTACACATTTTCAAGAGTGACTCCGAGCCACAACCTAATTTAAAACGTTGTCACGTCTAAAAACACATCAAAATCCGTAGCGTAATTTTAAAGATTTAAGCATACCAAAAGGGACATTGGAACATTAGGATAGAGAAAGCGAGTTTGTTTCATACTATGTAGTGATTTATATTTTGACTTTTATCCCTCTCTCAGCCATATTTCTAAATATATAGCTTTTAGTATGTTGATTTTATTAATTATAAGTAAAACATTTAGGTACAGTAACAATAATTTAATATTTTTATCCAAATTAATTTGCAATTATTCGTAAAACAATAGACATGCAAAGTTAAGTCGCAATATCACACTTATTAAAACTTACAATACTGAGAATATGCACAACAGTGTCGGTGTTTACGATGTGATTACTATCACATAGTCTTTGGTGATTACCATAGTTTTGTCAGTATATAAAAATGATTATATTTCAATTTCAAATTGATTGAAGTGACCGTTCAAGAGTTCATTAAGGGCCGAAAACAAAACCGCGTTGCGGCGCCGCGCCGCTAGAATCGGCAGTAGCGTCACTACCGATTGTAGAGACGCGACACTATTTATTTATTTTCAACATTGTAATAACAACAAACAACCAAATAACTCATAAGTTTCTCACGATAGTCCATGGCAGAGACACATCTATGACGCCGCAACACCGCAACCCAAACCATCGATTTCAGCGGTGCGGCACCGCAACGTGGTTATATGTTTTCGACCTAAGTAGCTACAGCAAATGGTTTTGAAACTATATGTCCCTATTTCCTAAAGTGGTGAGTATCTGTAATATTTACTCCACTGTAAAAGAACATGATTAGCAGCAGACCAATCTAGACCATTTATTTTTATTTTACTTTTTTATAAGACAGCAAACAAATACTGCAAGGTCGCCCTGGTGGAGGTGTTAGGCCAACGCTGCAAATCTTTCGGCTGCCTTACCCTCTGGGCCGGAAAATGATATTGTCATCATGGCGGCACAAATACGTAAGACAATAAATCCCTACCCGCAAAGGAGCAGCACAGCACTCTACTAACGATAGCCTTATTGTTAATGACCCTTTTAAGCTATATTCGCCTCTTTCGAGCTGCCAGGCAGAGAGGCAGTTGGTCTGTTCTACACAGAAGAAGCGGACCAACACGGGAAATGATAACAGAGAACCTACCAACATAGAGAAGAAACCAACACGACGATGGAAATTTCACGACATCTTAGCTTCACAAAATCGTTACATCCCAAGCGTCTGAGGTAAAGTCAGAGGCATATTAGATAACGAATTATTTTCAGAAATTTAACCATTTATTATGTTATAATACTATCGTCTCTGTAGTTTAATGATCCAGTGGTTGATTATAATATTAGGTAGGGTTCGACTCCCGGTTCGAGCAATTCAAATTTTGAAGTTATACTTCTTTTGACGCGTTAGGAAAAAATGATGAGCGTAAATTTTTACGATGCGCGCGCACACCGTCACGAAAAACCGACATGATGAAGTTAGCTATGAAGTTAGCTATAGATAACATTTTAGTGTTTAAAAAGATTTTTATCTTATTACGCCGAAGAAGTATAACTTCTAACGCGTGTACATAAGTACACATACACTTTTTTTTTGTAATTTTCTAAAAATAAATTCTAATAAATTTAACAACGTTGCCCGAAATTGAAAAAGTGACCAGTAGGCAATAGGTTTACCATCTATTATATTGTGGGGCCATAGGCAAATCGTGATTGCCCAGGTATACTTCTACTTAAATCTTCGAGTATACGGCTTGAAGACTTTTCTGAAGGAAAAATAGGTAGGTAAGTTGCAATCAACCTGATTGGTACTTACAACATCCGTACCTATTTCTACGGCTATGCAATACGACTTCTGTAACTGTCATGATTTGGTTCGAAAATTCCTACCGCAAGAGACACCGTCCATGGCAAGACATCAGTGATACTAGGGTCGATTGAAAATTACTCTGCCTAACACAGATCCATTCAATTCTAAAAATGAAATCTACCCACATTATTTAGTTTAGTTAATAGTGTGAAGTTCGAAACGTGTACAATAATTTATTAGTTGTAATTTTATAATTTTTTAAACACAGCAATCAGACGTAATTTCTGTAAATGGAGCAAATCGAGTAGCGTACCGTCCTTAAGTACCTACATAAGAAGGGGCTATCACCAAAACCAATCAATGATGATATGGTCAGTACATTAGGGGATTCTGCTCTGTCTAATTTATCCGTCAAAAATGGATAGCAGTATTTAAGCGTGGCAGAGAGAGAGTGTGAAGATGAAACCCGAAATGGATAGCCTTCGACGTCCAGTACTTTTTTTAATAAGTCCCTGAAGAAATCACAAATCACAAATTGAATCTCACCCCAAAGTAAGCAAATTATATGCTTGTGTTATGGGTGTTAGTCAACGATACTAATACATATAAATACTTTAATAGTTACCAGAATAAACTTAATAAACACCCAGACCCGGAAATGCAGATATCTAAATGTTTATCACACAAATGCCTGCCCCCGTCGGGAATCGAACCCGAGCCTCTCGGTTGGTCGATGTAGTTAGGCGTGTACGCTAGCTACTCGACCAACGAGGCGGTCAAGAAACTGTATTAAAGGTATTGACGAAAACATAAAAGAGGTATTTAATTGAAATATGGAAGACCCTAGATTAAAAATCAGAGAGATAGCCGCGATTATAAGAATTTCTTATGAACGATTTCAAAATGTCGTAGTTAACGAGTTAGTTTTCTAGAAAGTGTTTGTTAGGTGGCTTCCGCGTATGCTTTCAGTTGAACAAAAAAGTATGCCATTGACCATTTCACGTGAATTTTTAGAGTTATTTAAAGCCGATGCGGATGATTTTTAAATCGTTTTGTTACAAAGGACGTAATATGGGTTCATTACAGTTCGCCAGAAACAAAAAAAAAATCAGAAAAGGCCACCACCCTCAAAAAGGCTAAGGTGATTTTGTCGGAAAATACGGTAATGACTTCAGTATTCTGGGACTCGTAGGGTGTGAATATGATTGATTATTTTGAAAGGAGTCAGAGTATAAACCCTAATTACCACTGCGTCTTGCTACGTCATTTACAGGAGGAAATAAAAGACGTCTGTGCAATCAATGGCTCAAATCCACAATTGTGGCTTTTTAGTATTACCGTTTCCGCCTTATTCACCTGATCTGTAACGGTCAGATTTTTTTCTGTTTCCTAACCTAAAAAGCGTTTCTCCCAAGTGAATCTGTCAAAGATTTTCGACAAACAAGGTCAAAACAGCAGTATATTTTGACTTTAAGGAAGAATCATTTTTTTTCATCGATCTGAGTGCTTTGAATAGAAGATGACAAAATGGGAAATGGGAAAAACAATGCATTGATCCATACAAACTGTTAGTAGCTGTTATTGTCAAGCGTTAGATACGAAGTTTGCCAGTTCATCTACTTATATAATAATATTCCCATCTTTGGAAACAATGCATTTACAATTATATTTTTGCACAAATTCATTTTTATATGCCAATAAATACTCTTAAAACAACCAGCTGGGAAACAAGTGACCTTGTGAAAAGTACATACGTTTTTGCAAGCACACGTAAATCTGGCTATAAAATTTTAATTCAAATGACAACGTGACAAGAATTCAAAGCAGACATTTGGTTAAGAACGTTAAAATAAATAAAAACTGCTATGCGGACTGGATTCTAAACGTCTTACTATAAAAAATTAAAACGCTCGTTAAACAAGCGTTTTACTGAACAGTATCAACATTTTTTGGATTGGATTCTCAATTAATAACATACACGTTAATGACGTGTTTTTTTTTATTTTTGATTGGTTGAATGTTAGTTTTAAACAGTGTTTATCTAAACAGGCGTCTTAACATTTTTTTATAAGACGGTTAACATTCGATTTGAGAGTATAACAAATTAGTCATATGTAACATCTAACGATGTAACAAAGAGTCGATGTTTTATCCCTTTATCTGTAACCATTTACGGCCAATGTTAATAGTATATGTCTAAAGATGGATTTCAAGCAATCCAGATAGATGCGTATCCGCCGGCCTATCCTATACCTAATTGCCATATTTATCCTGTCCACAGATATGTTATTGGCAAGCGATAACATAAAAATGGATCAAAATATCAATCTTGGACAACAAGTTTTGGATTAGGATTGATTATTAATATTGGCCGTTAGTCAGATTTTGTTTTATTTTTGTTTATAGAATACTAGCTAAACCGAACGATGTCGTCCTGTCGTAACTTTAAATCAAAAAACTTACATTTTATATTTTATAAGAAAAATTGTAAGTTTATTACCTTTTTTGGCAACAATTAACACAACATAACGCTATAATTAAACATTTTCATTAACCCCCAACAAAACCTACATATAATGTACGTAAGACCCTCTTTGATTACATCAGATTAAAGAGTTTAAAAAAGCGTACAAGCGAAATCGTTTCAACCTTTTACGCTTTATGCGATGAGAAGAGAAGTAATAAATACTTTGCTAGGATCTTTGGTGTGAACGTACTTGGACTTTAGTACACTTACACACTTGATGTGAAGCATTTTCATCACAACTATTAAGTATAAATAAATAAAGCTTGAGCTACAAAAGCTCTCGCTAGGTACGGAATTCCACCTACATAAAATTGCTTGACGGATGCATGATACGCCTTTAATAATTTACCTCATATCTTACATATATAACATTATTATATTTTTGTTTGTTATTGCAACACCTGAAAACTACTGGATTAATTAATCATTTTAATTTGGTTCTAACTAATTGAAAGATGGAGACACATACATACTTAGTTGGGCCATAAGTTCTGTCACATGTTTATTGTTAAAATATAACAATCACCTGTCTGTTTTTAGAATAATCATTGATTTATCAAAATGAACTGAACAAAACGTGCCTCCGTGTTAATTACGTTTCTCAAAATAAGCCTCACGATTTTCAATACAGGCCTTAGATAGATCTACGCGGGCAGTTGTCTACAGCAACACGCACGAGGTCCATGTCAATATCGGCGCGGCGGCTGCTTTGATCAGAGATACCTTGAGTGACTTTAAATTGAGATGAGGTTTTGAGCAGGCCTTCTGCTTAAGTGTTGCCATATTTTTTAATCCACGGACTCAAGTCAGGACTGGAAGAGGGCAAGTCTTCGTGGCGAATGAAGTCAATTTCATGTGCTGTGAGCAAGTCTTGCATAGCTCGCTTTGTAGGCTGGCGCAGAATCTTGTTGGAATACCCAGGGCCTGAACATGGTATGAGAAACAGGTCCCACAGTGCCGTAAGCACTGTGTTTTGATACACAATTGCATTCGTTTTTACGCCTTTCTCACAAAGGTGTATCTCAGTTGAGCTCTAATATGAGACTCCTAACCAAACCATGACTGAGGATGGAAAATGGCCTCTCTAGACTGTGACTTACTTCGTTATTGCCGCGGACGGACCACAGTAAACATTTTTACGTCCGAAAAAAGATTTTACTGAGTACTGCTTCAACAAAACGAGGGATCTCTCCACTCTCATGCCCATTTAAGAGCACATCCAAGCGATGTCCTATTTTGCTGCGATAACCTCGTAGTCTTTTCACCTCGGTTTTGCTTAACCCCATCTGAGGTGCTAACAGTTTCTGCTTGGGTGTGGGATTTCTTTCAATTCGCGCCTTCTTCCAAACTTGAGTCATCGTTATATCATTTGATGGTACGATAAATTAATTTTCTAGTTATATTCAATTTTTTTAGTATGAGAGTGGTGGCATGAAAGGGACATTTTTGCATTTCAGGTAAATTATTAAGAAGATATATGGAAGCGGTAGGAGTTGATTAGAAAGCTTTCGCTGATAAGTTATTGAAACGAAATACAGTAATTGTCTTCAATCTATTTCTAGTTGTTTATTTCCTGCTTTTAAAAAATGAATATTTTGTCCCTTTTATAAATGTACTGTATTGAAAGGGACGCAGCAATTTATGAAAGGGACGGCACCTAATTTCGAGGAAATATGGGTAAATAAACCAAATTCGAAAGTGACTAGAACCACAGTCATCATTAAATTTTATTGTATTCATCTTAAAAACTAAGATAAAAATAATTTTATATAACTTAAATAGAAATCAACTAAGTTAACTTGTTTTCTCGTGCTGAAATTCCTTTCTGTAATGACTTACTCTTCAATTTTGTGTGCATCAACGCGCGTTCTCTTCTTAGGTGGCATTTTCAACCTAAAAAAAAATTTAAAAAATCATAAACTACTATACTATTAGCACTTGGCTAAATAGCAGTCCCATACATAACAGTTTGTTGTGTCCCTTTCATAAATCTCAAACAAAAATTAAAATCATAATCATGAAATATAAATTATTATATCAAAGTTTGCCTACCTTATGTTATCTTGTCTGTGATGTCCAGCTTATTTTAAACAGTGGTTTACGTATAAATAAAATAAGTAACTTGCGGCACTCGATAAAACGATTCACAATTATATCATAAAAAATACAATTCAATGCTAATAACAACATGCGTACGTATCCGACATGTTTGAAATGTATTGTAGTCTTTGTTTGAAGTGACAGGATTATGAATTAAGTCGCGAACAAACTTGCATAGAGGTCGCCTTACGACAAAAATATTGCTGTTTTGAAATCTTTTTTAATTTACCGGTAATATGATTTGTCCCTTTCATTACGTGTCCCTTTCATGCCACCTCCCCCTATGTCGATTTTAGTGGATGTGTAACCACAAATTATAAAGACTTATGTACGAGTATGTGTAAAAGTAATAATGATGTCTCGATCTGAGCCCCTGGTCGCCCGCAAAGTTCGGTGAAGTTGTAAAACTCGCAAGGTTGATAACACGTTAGTCAAAAAACACTGGATAGAAGTCGTGGAACTAAACATGTGTGCTATTTGACTCATTGTCAAGGAAACCGAAGATCGTACAACGCGAGAAAAAGTAGGAAAGCGGACCCTGGGATCTCTCGCTTACAACCGGGTCTAACGCCAAAATTATGATGAAGAAGACAACACTAACTTTTTCTGACATAAACTGTTATTGGTTTTCGAGAGGTATGAAGTTTTCCGGGTCAGCGAGTCTTAAATATAAAATTAATCCCCATTTCCCTTGGTCAACGGGTCAAGCCTGAATAGATTGATCAAGTTCATTAATATTTTTTTTTATGGTGTTACTTGTGAGGGGAAAAAGTTGAGGGGTGTCAAGGGACACCCGGATGTAACGAAGTTCTCTCTCCCCCCTCTCTCTCTATCTCTAGTAATCTCTATCTCTATCTCTCTTATAGAGAGAGACAGACAGAGAAACACGAAAAAAAATATAAAAAAAAACATGCGCAATCCGCATTTCCTACAATAGCTTACTATAACAAAAAGTGTCGTGACAACTTTTCGTAACATTTTTCCTTCTAGCCTCCTTTCACAACGCGCAATAAGGAACTTCGTTCCAATAAAAAGCTGCCCAGTGTGAGTCGGACTCGCTCAGGAAGGGTTCCGCTGCTGCAATCATGATATAAAAGTTAATATATATTTACAGTGGTTGCAGCTTACATCTCTTCTGCAATATGCACGAATTTATAATATCAAAGACATAATTTATTCAAACTCTTATGGTGAACGCTTACGCGATTCTAAACTACACCCAGTGAAGCACATTTACGTGTGTTTATGTTACACAATGGTTTTAAAAAAAACAACTTACTAGATCGCACTAAAACCAATTTCAGTGGAAGTTTAGGTAATGGTACTTCATATTTTTTTGGTTTTATCGTTCTCTTATTTTAGAAGTAACAAATGTGTCCCATTTTATCATTTTGAAAATGTCTCTCGCGCAAACTATTCTGTTTAGAAAAAAATGTAGAAAACTTAAGAACCTTTTTTAAGACCTATCCATAAATACATAGTATAAATATAAATTATGGATTTGATTAAAAAAATGTTTTAGTTTTAAGTATATCTAAATAACCCCAAAATTTATTGTTATTTATCTATTTTTGCGTAAAAATCCTAATCCGGTTCACAGAATATATCTACTTACCAAGTTTCAACTGCGTAGCTCGTTTCGAAAAAAAGCCTGTGACATACGGACCGACCGACAAAACGACATAACTAATCTATAAGGGTTCCGTATTTAGCCTTTGGCTACGGAACCCTAAAAAACGGGGAAATAGGCAAAAAAATGCTTTAATCCATACAAACTGTCAGAAGCTGTTACTGTTGAGCGATACGAAGTTCGCCGGTACAGCTAGTTACTTATAAAAATACTCCTAACTCTTTAAAAACTTCGGATTGGCAATAATGATTTGCCATTTTTTGTAATCAAAAATAAACCTGACCTTATAATTCAACGAACCAAATAAGTAGTTACAACCTATCTCAATGATAAAAATCTGTATTAATTCGCCAATTCATTTTTATTAATAAACATGAATATCTTAATAAATCGGCCCTAAATAGAGCATATTATTTTTATTTTATTTATATCAATTGGCAATGTTTAATTTTTGTCTTATAATATCAAGGTCGTAGCTTCCACTTCTATATCAAAGATAATTTGATGTCGCTTATTAATCTTGTGTAATAACGACAAAAATGCAGCACCGATATATTTTAACGTCGTCCTGTGTTTTTTATTTGTCACATATACAGATTAAAATTATATCCAAATTATAATTTACGTACAAGTGTACTCCTAGGATTGTCAATTTTTGAAGTGAAAACTTCTTTAGCGGCGTTGAGCACTTTTTTTGAAATGGGTAAAAACTCAAAACTCGCGTCAGATCGTAAGACGGCGCAAAGCGCTTGCGCGAATATGACGGCGCGAGATCTAAAATAAAACGTAGATTCATTGCTATTTTTGTATTGCTTTGATATTTACGTAGAGTATAAGATTCGCAATGGATAATACGCTGCAATATACCTACCATTACATTCTGACAAGACAATATGATAGCAGATACGTATAATATCAACGGACATTGCTCTATTTG
>NJDC01002740.1:204464-216683 GCA_002245475.1 Calephelis virginiensis | reverse complement strand
GCTCGCCTACTGGGCAAATATTAAATCCCGAGCAACATTTTTTTATTTGAAAATTGGATTTTTTTATGTTATAGGAAGGCAAACAAGCAGATACGCCGCCTAGAGACACCAAAGGTGGTAATGGTGCGTTGCCAACCTGAGGTCAGAATGTTAGGCCTCGAGCAAAAGTAAGTTTACCGGCTACCTGACCCTCCGAACCGGAACACGTCATGACGTTATGGCGGCGAATAGTACAGTAAATACTATTGGATGTGAACTGAGTACACTGAGCATGTGATGGAATATTAGGAAAGAAACGGAGATTTTTTTATATTTACTAAAATTCATTATTGTCATAAGGAAGCTTAAATTTTTTCATAAGGATACCACTTATATATGCTAAACTTTCGTTACTTTTAAAATCTATCCCTTATTTAAAAAAAAAAGAGTGTGTGTACTCATGTACGCACGTAAGAAGTTATACTTCTTGGGCGTAACAATCCAAAAATACCAAATAAAAAGGTTCGCAACTAACTTCATGGTGTTGCTTTTTTCTGTCGGTAGCAACTAACTTCAGACTGTCACATTTATCTGTCGGTGTGCGCGCGCAACGTAAAAATTCACTCTCATCATTTTTCCCAATCGCGTCAAAAGAAGTATAACTTCAAAAGGATGTCTACTTCCCTGCGTCAGCGGATATTGTTTTTGTTGTGTTATAAGAACGATAAATGTATATATTATTATGTAAGAGATTTTAATACCTAATATTTTCGCAAACACTGCCGAATCAACAGGTTTATGTCCCTGGCGCCAAATATACTAACTTCAAAGTCGAGTGTCATATAGTTAATTAATATTTTTAAATTGTTCAAATTGGAGGATTCATTTAATAAATTAAAGTTTTAAAATAGACTTTCGAAAAAACAATCAAATATCCAGCTCTCAATAAAAACAAAAACTAATCGTCTTCCAAAGAGGCTAAAAACACTAGCAAAAAAAAGATTTTAATAGTACACAAGACTTATTCCACATGCTCGTAAACACTTGTCTACATGTGTATCATTAAAATACCACCAGTGGTCTTGTTGGTAATTATTCATTTAATCATGAGCCAGGAAGAGAGCCAGATGGTGTTTTCTGTTAACCTGTACACATGGGAAAATCTTGCAACTTTATTTAGTCGGGTCATTAACATCAATTTGAATTTAGAATCTTTTATGAAAATAAGGACATATATTTATTCTCGCTCGGTAGGACACCAGCAGTGGTGAAAACTATGCAAGAGCGAATTCAAAGTTTTGTTAAAGCAATTCGCAGGAAAAAAGCACCTTTAAATTATTTCTTTGGACGAAAAAATTTTACTAGAACAAACAATATGATAAGGTTTACGTCTACCGCAGTGACGAAGCAAGTCACCGTACTCCGTGTGTCTAGCAAGGCCATTTTCCATCCTCAGTCACGGTTTGGTTAGGAGTCTCATATTGGGGCTTAGCAGAGATACACTTTTAATAGGAAAGGCGTAAAAACGAATGCAATTGTGTATCAAAGCACAGTGCTTACGGACATTGTGGGACCTGTTTCTCATACCATGTTCAGTAACAGGTCCTGGGTATTCCAACAAGATTCTGCGCCAGCCTACAAAGCGAGCGATGCAAGACTTGCTCACAGCACATGAAATTGACTTCATCCGCCTGGCAAGACTGGCCATCTTCCAGTCCAAACTTGAATCCGTTGGATTACAATGTATGGCAACACTTGGGGCAGAACGCCTGCTCAAAACCTCATCTCAATTTGAAGTTACTCAAGGCATCCCTGATCAAAGCAGCCGCCGATATAGACATGGACCTCGTGCCTACTGCTGTAGACGACTGGCCGCGCAGATTGAAGGCCTGTATTTAAAATCGCGGGACTCATTTTGAGTAATCGTGATTAATATAAGAAGGCACGTTTTATTCAGTTCATTATGACAAATAAATGATTATGTTAAAAAAGGTGATTATTTTTTAACAATAAACATGGGAGAGAACTTATGACTCTACTAAGTATGAAATTTACAATCTTTGAAATAAAGATTGTTTAAAATAGTACGGACACGAATGGCTGAATTCAATTTTAACAAAAAAATTACTCTTTTTACTTCATACTTGTATTTTCAAATTGGCTGACCTATTCTAAATTTAAGCGAAATGATTTATTATGTGTAACTATACTAATTATGTGTATCTATATAGATATCTTTAAAACACATTCGGATTTCCGAAGCTTGAATGTAGCCGAAGCGCATAAATTAAGAAGTACTACTGTACCTTACACGTTTGTATCACTCATTTAACCTCAGGCCGCCTTTTACGACCTACTTACTGGATACTTTACTGGATAGGAAGGCAAGATGGTCTATTCTACAAAGGAAGTCTGGACCAACACGAGGAAAAACAATAAAAACGGTTAGAATACGTATAAAACTACTAGGTACCTGGAGTAGTACCTACAACTGAAAATGAATAGGTACTATGTGAATGAAAAAGACTTTTTATAATGGTTACTTCCTATTTTTAAATCTCTGTTTAATATTTATTTAAGTTTTGTTTAATTTGCAGAATGCAGCCTGTCACAATGTTTCCTCTGGAGGAGGAGTACGCTAAAAATACGGGTATCACGCCAGAGGACATAGCCCAGTTCCGAGAATGGGTGAAAACACAACCGCACTTGCCTCAAGAGCATATAACAGGTGATGACGCATTAGGCTAATTAAAGTTAGTGTCCGACCGAACTTTCGGTTTCGGTTTCGGTCAGTTTTGGTGAAAACTTCATGTTTCGGTGGCACTTCGAAACTGTTTCGGTAGTTGTCGAGCGCGTTCGCCTAACTTCGTTTCCCGTGGCAACATGGGCGGACTATGATGGCGGCCCTGTTCGGAAATCGTCGTGCGACTTTTGGCTTCGGTCGTTTAGCTCCGTAGCAATACAACTTAGAGCGTTACCGCCCGACACAAACATTCATCGGAGGTTATGTTTTGATATAACTGATTTCGTGTATGTGTTTGTCTAATTTATGCTCTTGAATACTATAAATACCTAGTTAAATATTGAAACCGTACTTTCTTTTCTTGTTATGAGCAAATCTAGTGGCTTGATAAAGATATTCTAAATGAAATAGTGTTAAATTACGTTAATTAAGATAGCAGTATTTATTTGAATTACATTAGTAAATGATTGCAACAAAGTAAAAACACAAGTGTCTTATTGAATTTACCTAAAAATGAAAGAACATTTTTTAAAAATGCAACAACATTTGTGTATTTGACGGTATTTTATATAAGGTCACGTGAGTTTCGGTTTCGGTCGAAACCGAAGTCACGACCGAACTTTCGTTTTCAGTTTCGGTTCCGGTCAGAAAATCAGTTTCGGTCGGACACTAATTAAAATGTTACAAATATGTACCAGTTTTATAGAATATGCATTAAATAAACGTAAGTGGTATTCACCCCCATATTCCCTTGCATGCCGTTGTTGCCAAAGCTATAAACAACACACGCGACTAGCCGAAGACACATTTTATATGATTTGGCACGCAATCAAAGCCGCGGGTAAAAGCTAGTGTACAACAAATTGAAATCGTAAACCAATTTCAATTTATCGTATACACTTATTCATATTTGATGGATGAAACATAATTCAAACAAATTTGAGAACTTGTTTTTGTGACCATTTGTTAGTATCTTCGGCTAGTCGTGGGTGCCCTGGTTGTGCCTCTGCCTACCTCTTCGAGGATATGGGCATAAAGATACTTTTATTAATTAAAAGCAAGCAATTTATTATGCCCTCTAAATTCTTGTTTTTTTATCTTAATCCTCCTATGTAGACGTATCTAAAAAAACAACGCTGTATCTTTATGACAAACTAGCTGTGTCCGCGACTTCGTTACCACGGAATTTAACAAAAAAGTTACTTAGCTATAAAAGTAGCATATGTCACTCTTTAGCACATCAGCTACCTGCAAGTGAAAATTCGGTTAATGTCGGTTCAGTCGTTTTAGAGATTAGCTCGAACAAACAGGCAGGCAATAACCTATGTACCGTATATACTTTCATATGCATGCAGTGAAAAGTTATATGTGAGTGTGTGTGTGTGTGTGTGTGTGTGTGTGTGTGTGTGTGTGTATGCACGTGTAAGTATGTGTATGGATGGATATATTTATGTATGTATATATCTATGTATGTATGTATAGTACTACTACTTAAATTATGCGCTTCGGCTTTACACTTTTTACACTTTATACTTTTATTTTTAAATTGGCTGACCTAATCTAAATTTAAGCGAAATTATTAATTATGTAATAAGTATATAGGTAGATTCGGATTTCCGAAGCTTGACGAATATAGACGAAGCGCATAATTTAAATAGCACTACTATATGTACGTATAGACTAATTAGGTAACAGGTGACTGTTGTGTCGTCGCGTATGAATGTCCTTGAATGAATAAAAAATGGTAGAAATTATATTACAAGTTAAAAAATCCCACTTCATTCGGTTTTATGTATAGTCAGCATCCACCACCTTCTTCTTTTCCATTTTCTGTAATAACTCTGCTACGATGGACGCTTAAATAATACTTCTAAGTTCTAGGTACCAAATAAATAAATAGCTGCGGCAGCTACGGTCTCTATCCATTTTGCGTGCGTACGTATTGCGTCTCATGAGAACCAATATAGTCGGATCTTGATACAGACGTGAGGACGGCTGGCAGAGATTCATCTGAGATGCGTCTGCCAAAATCTGGAAAGACCATCGAATTTGGAGTCATTTAATTCACCTTAACAAGATCTATTCATATTTTCTGATGACGAGGACTTGACGACAAGGACCTTATGAATTTAATGTGAAAGGTCTGATGGATCATAGTTTTAAAAATATTGTACTGTGTTTTGTAATGTTTGCAATTCTTCTAAAGCACGTCATAGAAGAGAGGTGTTGTAAGTTGGAATTGTTTGTGTGTGTTTGTCTGTTGCATAGTACCTCCTAAACAATTGTGATGCGTTATTTCAACCTCCGACGCAAAATGAGAGGTTTTACTAACCAATGACAGAAAACGTATGTACCTACGTATGTCTGTGGCAATAAATTTTGAACGGTTTGACGTGTTTTGATGCGGATATTATTGTAGGAAATAAGACGTAATCGAGGTGATTATTGGTTACGCTATATGGGTTTTGTCTGGGGTTTATTCCTTTTTTCTAAATTGAGAATCTTTCCCCGTTTTGGTTCGTGCTCCTTTGCAGAATAGACCACCTGCCAGGCAGCTCTTAAAAGGCGAGCATAGGCGAGAAAAGAACTAACACCTTGACATCTGACTAAGTGGTATAGTTTCGCAGTGACTCGCCCGGATTGGTACCAACGCCTTACCTATTCCTGCCGCTATAACGTCAGTGCTCGTCGTTAATATGTTCTGGTTCAGAGTATAAGGTAGCTGGTAAACTTAGATTTGCTCGCGGTCTAACATCCCGGCCTCAGGTTGGCAACGCACCATTACCACACACATTACAACATTAGAGTCGCTAAAAGTAGTAATAGTGCGTTACCAACCTAAAGCTGGAATGATAGGCCTCAAGCAACAAAGTTTACCGGCTACCTTACCCTCCGAACCGGAACATGTCAACGGCAAGCACTGACGTTATAGCGGCAGGAATAGGTGAGGCAGTGATACCAATCCCGACGAGTCGATGCCAAACTCTACCAACTAGTCAGAAGTCACGGTGTTAGTAACGGTAAGCCTATGCTCGCCTTTTACGAGCTGCCTGGCAGGAAGGCAGATGGTATATTCTGTTAAGGACCCGGACCAACACGGGGAACATGATCCGCAACCCCTCACATTGCTACACCCAATAACCAATAATGATGTCTCGGGTTGAGCACTCTCCTCGCCCACAAAACCCGGTGAAGTTGTACAAACCACGGGGTAAGCAACAAAATACCCATGCGAAAGAAATAAATATTTAATTTTAGTGCTGCTATTTTCAAACAGTACATCATGATTCAGATGTGATTCTTTATCTGACCATTTTTTTATGATATTGGAAGGCAAACAAGCAGACCGATTTCCTGATGGTAAGAAATTCACGTCGCCTAGAGACGCCAAAGGTGGTAATGGTGCGTTGCCAACTCGTTATTTATACGACACGATAAGAAAAATTGAATCCGGCTGCTAACAATTTCACTGTTTTTAAAATTTTTGCAGTTTTATTGTTATTCACAGACATTTCAAGTACATAATACCAACCACTTAAGTTATTATTATTTAAACTAAATATTTATCATACCATGACAGCGTACTTCCGAAATCCCATTGCAAATTGCGACGAAGTCGGGATTTCTTTATAGACTTTCAGGGAAATCAAGTAAAATACTCAATATTTATGTATTGAGTAAATATGTAATGAAATTGAAGTCGGTTATTAGCAGTTTCATTGCATTTAAAATTTTTTACTGAGGAGTTTTACTGAATTTACGTTAATTATCAACTTTTGTTAACAGAAACTAAAAAAAGTACCTTTACGCCCATATCCCCGAAGGATGCAAAGGCATAACCAGGGCACCCGCGATTAGCCGTAACACTAAATCCCACAATGTGATAGGTGGCAAGCCTACAGCCAACCAAGCACACGTCCAATTCCGGGCAACGTTATTTTTATTAAAAAATTGAAAATACACAATTTCTAGTATTTTTTCTCTGCCCGAACCGGGGATTGAACCCGAAACCTTAAGAAGTCAAGTCCGACACCGGACCGCCAGACCACTGAGGCGATAAATTTATATTATTCACAGACTTTTCAAATTTGTATTATTTATTATGATTTGGTTTACATATTACACATGAAATATTTGTCGATTCATAACAAGTTGACAACCGTCGTACTACCGGTCGTCGGTTTGAAATTACATACGTTAGATGCCTATTATGTAATTTATGTAAATATATAGGAAGAGCTAAATTGGCAAATTGAGGATAACTGTGCTATTTAGACAGTTCATGCTGAGTCATAACTTTAATTCCTATTTCGTATCTAACATATCACGTGACTACGCCAAACCCATCGCATGTTTCATGTTTTTTCCTTCCATGTTTATCTTCGAAAAATTCCCACACTGAGATTTGGCGCCGTCGTTATAATTATTGAATTTTGTGTTCATATTGAGTGAAATTCCGTTTGGCGCAACTTAAAAAAAAATAAGTTTGCTATGTTTTTTATTCGCCTAAATCAAATGACACTAGTTGCCTTAAATCTGAATGCCTTTAGACTTACTTTCAAATTAAACGGGTTATACCTGTCTGTCAAGTGTCATGTGTCACTTTAAGTAAACTTCATACAAAATTCGGGTTTGCTATGTATTTATGGAAGTCCTGCCTCTTATTACGTAGTATTTATACTCTTTGATTAAATTAGTAGGAGTTTTGGCACCATCGAGAGAAAAGATGGTTGAAGTTTTTTCATTATTATTGAATTTCGTGCTAATATTGAGTGAAATTAGTAAATTTTGGTGGTATTTTGTACAATTTCGTTCAGTGAAAGTGCACAAATGAAATAATCATAAAGAAATTAGCGTATCGTATATTTTCTCGTTGCCGCCAAATCTCGTTACATGAGCTTGTGTACAAAGGCCACCGCTTTACCCAAGAGCCTGACATGACTTACTGACGACTTACGACTGATGACTAATTAAAATTAATTGAAATTGATATAAAATTTGATGCAAATTTCTACTTTACTAATGGCTAAATACTTACGTGAAGGCCAAAACTTAAAGAAAGAAAAGAAAAGATTAAATTAGTAAATTTTGGTGGCATTATGTACATTTTTTATGTTATTGGAAGGCAACCAAACAGATGAATTTCCTGATGGTAAGAAATTCACGTCACCTAGAGACTCCAAAGTGTGATGCCAACCTGAGGCCAGTATGTTAGGCCTCGAGCAAAAATAAATTTACCGGCTACCTTACCCTCCAAACCGGAACACGTCATGACGTTATTTCGGTAGGAATAGGAACATTTTGTTAATGAACGTGCACAAATGAAATAATCACGAAGAAATTATTGTATCGTGTATTTCCTCATTGCCGCCAAATCTCACTACATGAGCTTGAGTAATGAGACCAACGCTTTACCCAAGATCCTGAAATTACTTATTGAAAACTTATGACCAATTATATTTGTATCCCGATTTTGGTAAATTTGATGCAAATTCATGCAAATTTCAACTTGACTAATGGCAAAATGTTAACGCGAATGTCAAAACCTAAAGAAAGAAAACTCCCACACAGAATAAATACTCCAGAACCCGTCATGACACAAACACAGTGGATATTTTATAATGGTATGTATTGGCTTTATTCGCCCTATTGACTAGCTGCGTACAAGCACACGACTCTCCTGGTGATAAGAGACATCCGTTCCATATAAACAACAGCCGTCGTATTAATAAACATGGAGTTAAGTACTCCAAGGTTCAACCTTGTATTATAGTCTCTATTACAATGTGGTACAGACTATAATGTCAACTTATTTTTTTTTATGATATTGGAAGGCAAACTGCTTGTTTACCCTCCAAACCGGAACACGTCATGACGTTATGGCAGCAGGAATAGCTGTGGCGGTGGTACCAATCCGGGTGAGTCGCTGCTAAACTCTACCACCTAGTCAGATGTCACGGCGTTAATGACGGTGAGCCTATGCTCGCCTTTTACGAGCTGCCTGGCAGGAAGGCAGATGGTCTATTCTACAAAGGAGCCCGGACCAACACGGGGAATTTTAGTCCTACTTTAGTCCACGTTTATTAATAAAACGGTAGACGTTAAAGGAGTGTCACTGCGCTGAGGCCAGAATTTCAGGCCTAGTGTAAGGTAGTGAATTCCCACCCGGAGAGACTGCACATCACTCGACCGTCAATGATAGTGTTGGTTTTATCCTTTTAACCTACTTATGCTCTTGTATGAAGATCTTCTAAGAAGAGGTAGGTGGTCTATTTTAAGGGACCAAGACCGATACGTGTTTTTAATTTGTTCTTTTGCCTCTTGAAGAAAAAATCAAATCGCCCTTTCTATGTTTTTTATAAAAGCCCCTTCTCGGCCATATCCGATGTAGTAGGCAGAGGCACTACCAAAGCACTCACGACTAACCGAAGATACTAAGTCCCACAATGTAATAGGTTACAAGACTATCCCCAACCGAACAGGGCACATATTCAATCCCGAGCAACGTTATTGTTCTAAGAAAATTTAAAATACACATTTTCTATTTTTTTACTTGCCCGACCCCGAGATCGAATCCAGGAACTCAAGAAGTAAAGTCCTTCGCCGGACAATTAGACCACAGAGGCCATACTTTTATTTGTAAGGGTTATTCCTAGTAGTCGACCAAAGAAGTACTATTCAAGACTTATCAAGTTTTCTGACATATTCGGTCATGTAGAAAGAATGACAGATAAAATATTGACAAAGCGAATAAACAATGCGAATGTGGATATAGGTACCCGGGGAGACCAAGGTTGACATTCCACGATTAAAACACTCGGATATTATCCGAGGGTGGTGTCAAGAGTTTTCATACAAACCGGCGTGTTTATATGAAAAGGGTAATGAATGTGAAGGAAGTCAGACAGGTTTGTCAGGATCGTGAGGTCTGGTACTCGATACTCTCTGTCTACCCCGTAAGGGACTTGGCGTGAAGATATGTATGTATGTAATAAAATATTTTTGGAGTTTATTGGAGTTTACTCCTTACGAAACGATTTGAGTTATAAGGCCCGGCACGGAAATTTTATGAGTAAAATCAAGTGTAACATGAAAAGTTGAGGCGTTACGTAGAAAGAGACAAACATATGTAAGTCGTACCGCTTCAGTCCTTCAGTATTTTTTCTCCTTCAGGACTGACGATCTCGCCCGAACAAAAGTCGAGTCGCCCCGAGCGGGTCGTCATTCGGCCCCCCACAATCGAGTCACGTATGACATTGACATTAGTCGAATAATTTAAAACGCAGATTATTTTGTAACATACTTTATGTAATACGCTTTATTGAAGTAATATAAATAATCCGAATAATTACAGATATATGTTTGTTTCTCTTATCATTTTAGCGTTCATTTACCCTTTTTTTCTATTCGATATATATCATAATTATCGTTCGTAAGTAGTAAACTCCAATCGTGCGTCGTAGCTGACACATACAGTTTTTTTTTATTTTTCAGATTTAGATCTCATTTTGGCTTACCATTGCTGCAACAGAAGTATGGGTGTGGCGAAACAAGTCCTGGACTTGCACTACACGCTGCGGACAATGTTTACATCTTTTTTTAAAAATCGCTTCTACGATGATAAAACCGAATTTGTTTTGCTCAATAGGTAAGTAACAAAATAGTAAGATAATTAAAAGTAAGTATCTTCACGTCCATATCCCCGAAGAGGAAGGCAGAGCCGCAACCAGGTCACCAACGATTAGCCGCAAGCAAGCCTATCGTCGACCGGGCACATATCCAATACCGGGCTACGCTATTTAAGGGGCCATGTATGCTAAAATACGTCAGCAATATACTGTTTTTTTCAAACAAAGCAATTATGGATCTTGGTGACAAAAATACACAAGATTTACATTAATATGCTTTATAAGACTAGTGTTTCTATAACACGATTCATTTCACTTTGCGCGATTGAAAAAAATCAAAAAGTTATCCCTTTTTTTAAAGCAAAACCCATCTGTCTACTTAAATTATGAAAATATCGACACCGGATTTAACATAAACATAGATAAGTATTATACCTAAAAGATAACTGTTTCAGATTTTATATTTTTTTTCAAATTACTTTTATAGTGTCAAAAATAGTGATTTGGCACTTAAGACATTTACTTTAGAGCGCAATATTTCATAGTAATCATGGAACGGGGAAGTGCGCTGATTGGCTCTTCTGGCTGACTAAGTATGGGGCCTTAATACATAAGAAGCAAAAAAGCAAAGATGTTCTCCACTAAACTATAAATAATAAATAAATATCCTCGGACAAGTTACACAAATTGAATCTAACCAAAAAGTAAGCAAATTATATATTTGTGTTACGGGTGTTAGTCATAGATATTAATACGTAGAAATACTTAAATAGATACCAGAATAAATTTAATAAACACCTTGACCGGGAAACGTAGAAATCTAAATGTTCATCACACAAATAACTGCCCCCGTCGGGAATCGAACCCGAGCCTCGCGGTCAGTCGATTTAGCTAGGCGTGTACGCTAGCCACTCGACCAACGGGGTTAGAAAATCCTATTAATATTATAAATGCGAAAGTTTGAAAGTATGGATGTGTGGATGTTTGTTACTCTTTCACGCTCGAATGGCTGAACGGATTTGTCTGAAATTTGGAAGACAGATAGATTGTGACCTGGATTAACATATAGGCTATTTTTAATCCCGATCGCACACCGGGTTTCTGTGAAAATGCGGGCGAAGCCGCAGGTAGCAGCTAGTTGAAAATACTTTTGAATTTACTTATTTACATTTTCTATTTTTTTGTTGCCCAACCCGATCGAACCCAGGACCTCAAAAATTCAAATCCGACACCGGACCGCTAGACCACAGAGGAGATCAAAAATAAAAAATTATGCAATTAGAAAAAGTATTTCTTATTTACTTAGCAGCGGTTTGTCCCGAGTTCGTCTGCACTTCAAAATGATTTCGCTTGCACATGGCTCCCCTAAAAAGAAAATCGTGACCTAGAGACACTATAAATGTTATAGGTGCGTCGCTGTCCTGTGGACGGCATTTTAGGTTTGTTGCGCAGTCTACCGGCTGTCCAACCCTCCGAAACAGTAGGGTTACTCTTGAATCTCGATTTCATCCGAATTGGATATTGGAATCGTAAATGAAACATGATACATGTGTAACATTTAGTTACAAATAAATTCAACGAATCCGATAAAATATTTTATTGTTTACTATTTTCTGAATGTTAATAATGCACCAGTATTGTCTTCAAAAGTACCTAACATGACATACTCGATTCCAATTTCCAATATTGTATGAATCGCGCTTCGAGAGTAACCCTACATATCATGACAAAATCATTATGGCGGCAGGTATGGGTAGTAGTAGTTTCTTCACGCCCATATCCCCGAAGAGATAGACAGAGGCACAACCAGGGCACCCACGACTAGCCGAAGATACTAAGTCCCACAATGTGGCAAGCCTATCGCCAATC
>NJDC01002740.1:181337-201605 GCA_002245475.1 Calephelis virginiensis | reverse complement strand
TGGCGGTGGTACCAATCCGGGTGAGTCGCTGCTAAACTCTACCACCTAGTCAGATGTCACGGCGTTAATGACGGTGAGCCTATGCTCGCCTTTTACGAGCTGCCTGGCAGAAAGGCAGATGGTCTATTCTACAAAGGAGCCCGGACCAACACGGGGAATTTTAGTCCTACTTTAATCCACGTTTATTAATAAAACGGTAGACGTTAAAGGAGTGTCACTGCGCTGAGGCCAGAATTTCAGGCCTAGTGTAAGGTAGTGAATTCCCACCCGGAGAGACTGCACATCACTCGACCGTCAATGATAGTGTTGGTTTTATCCTTTTAACCTACTTATGCTCTTGTATGAAGATCTTCTAAGAAGAGGTAGGTGGTCTATTTTAAGGGACCAAGACCGATATGTGTTTTTAATTTGTTCTTTTGCCTCTTGAAGAAAAAATCAAATCGCCTTTTCTATGTTTTTTATAAAAGCCCCTTCTCGGCCATATCCGATGTAGTAGGCAGAGGCACAACCAAGGCACTCACGACTAACCGAAGATACTAAGTCCCACAATGTAATAGGTTGCAAGACTATCCCCAACCGAACCGGGCACATATTCAATCCCGAGCAACGTTATTGTTATAAGAAAATTGAAAAGACACATTTTCAATTTTTTTTAGCTGCCCGACTCGGAGATCGAATCCAGGAACTCAAGAAGTAAAGTCCTTCGCCGGACACTTAGACCACAGAGGCGATACTTTTAAACTATATTTTTGTGAAAAGTTTTTATTTGTAAGGGTTATTCCTAGTAGTCGCCTTAAGAAGACTATTCAAGACTTATCAAATTTTCTGACATATTCGGTCATGTAGAAAGAATGACAGATAAAATATTGACAAAGCAGATATACAATGCGAATGTGGATGGATGTAGGTACCCGGGGAGACCAAGGCTGACATTTCACGATCAGATCAAACGGATATTATCCGAGGGTGGTGTCAAAAGTTTTTATACAAACCGGCGTGTTTGTATGAAAAGGGTAATGAATGTAAAGGAAGTCAGACAGGTTTGTCAGGATCGTGAAGTCTGGTACTCGATACTCTCTGTCTACCCCGTAAGGGACTTGGCGTGAAGATATGTATGTATGTAATAAAATATTTGTTATTTTTCAGATTTAGATCTCATATTGGCTTACCATTGCTGCAACAGGAGTATGGGTGTCGCGAAACAAGTCCTGGACTTGCACTACACGCTGCGGACAATGTTCACATCTTTCTTTAAAAATCGCTTCTACGATGAAAAAACCGAATTTGTTTTGCTTAATAGGTAAGTTAAAAGTATGTATCTTCACGTCCATATCCCCGAAGAGGTAGACAGAGGCACAACCAGGGCACCCATGACTAGCCAAAGACACTAAGTCCCACAATGTGACAAGTGGCAAGCCTATCGCCAATCGGGCGCATATCCTATCCCGAACAACATTTTTTTTTATTAGAAAATTGGAAAAACCCAATTTTCTTTTTGTTGTCCGATCCGGAATTCGAACCAGGGACCTCATGCAGTCAAGTCCAACAACTGAACCGCTAGACCACAGAGGTGATAAAGATATAGAGAGAGAGGCAGGTATGGGTAAGGCGGTGAATCCCGAACAAGTTACCGACCAGCACTATACCACCAGTAGTATTGTTGGTACTATGACCTATTTAAATTACACCTATCCTCGCCTCTTACGGGCTACCTGGCATAGAGGCAAATGGTCTTATCTACGCAGCCACCCCGAACAGACCCGGGTAAAAGTTCCCCTAAACTACATTTTTTTTATAATAATGGAAGGCAAACAAGCAGACGGATTTCCTGATGGTAAGAAATTCACGCCGCCTAGAGATGCCAAAGGTGGTAATGGTGCGTTGCAAACCTGAGGCCGGGATGCTAGGCCTCGAGAAAAAGTAAATTTACCGCCTACTTTACCCTCCGAGCCAAAACACGTCAACAGCAAGCATTGGACGTTATGGTGGCAGGAATTGGTAAGGCGGTGGTACCAATCTGGGTGAGTCGCTGCGAAACTCTACCACCTAGTAGGATGTCACGGGTTAGTGACAGTAAGCCTATACCCGCCTTTTACGAGCTGCTTGGCAGGAAGGCAGATGGTCTATTCTGCAAAGTTAGTTACGTAGGAGGTTCGTATATTAAAAATTTATGTAATTATTTATTAAGAGTAGAATGAAAACATTAAATAACATTATATCAGCTACTGTCCATGGTATAAAATAATTTAAAATCATAACTACCAGCATACAAATGTCAAAATATTCCCACACATTATATCAACATTTTATTTATTTAAAATTCATGCTAAATAGTTTGCCGAGATGGACTGTAACGCATTATAAGATTTTTTGAATAACTTAAAATAACTTAAACATGGAGAACAGAACGATTGCTTTTTATATCTGATATATTTTTATTTTTACGACAGCAAACAAGGCTTTTTTTGAAGCCAAAAAACACAATATGTCAAAATGATAATGGTGAATTGCACATCAAAGGCATGATATTTTAAGTTCACACTGCCCTTCAGGCAGTGGTGAAAACTGAGGTTATGGCTAAAAAAAGTTGCTCGCGATTGGATATGTGCCAGTGATAGGGTTCCACCTAACACGTTGTGGGACTTAGTGCCTTCGGCTAATCGTGGGTGCCTTTGTTGTGCGTCTGAATACCTCTTCGGGGAAATGGTCATGAGCATACTTTATTCGTATATTCATGCCCCTATTCTCAACGTAAGCGAGGTTGCAACCTAGACACCTATGATAAGACGAAGGTATTTAGTACAACAATATGAATGTGGTCTATCTAAGATCGGACACTAATACATTCATCACAAACACCCGGCCACCAGACCAAAGAGGCGATACATGTGATAAAACATCAAAAGAGTTTAGTATACAGTACACAGTTTGGTACAAGACCAGAAATACATATGTTCATTGCTCAAATTGTTTTTCTCCGTCGGGAATCGAACCTGATTCTTGCGATTAGTCGATTGCGTTATGCGTGTACGCTATTGGTCGACGGGTCATAACTCATAAACCACCAAGGTGGTCTTCCTAGAAGAGATTATTGGTTTCAAGATAAGGCCGCCTTGTGTATCATTTAGTTATTAAATATTACTAGCTGTCCCGGCGAACTTCGCTCCATCCACCGCTCCGTTCACTCGAGATTTAGCGATTGATAGCGATTTTTAAGAGCGATTTTGATGCGCTTATTCGTAATTGCATTGTATTGATAAGGTTTTTGAAACATTATTTTAACCTTGCAGTCTAATCGCGCCTCTGCCAATGCGGACCAAAGATGGCGACAAGATCATCTATTACAACTTCTACAATCCTGACCCAAAAGTTTTTAATTTTGCGGAAGTTATTAAGTAAGTACATATCATCGGCTTAACGTGAATAATAGGCTTTTTGCCACCATAACTTACTTAATTATATTTTATCAAATTGCAAGTATGTATTGTGAGCTGAGAATTAAATTTTGAAGCGAGTTTTTGGTGAAATTGGTGAAAATCTCGGAGAGCTCACTTAAAGTAAGCAGCATCAAAAACCAGCCCTGCAGCTCGTCGCACCCACTATACATAATACAGCATAGAAAGCACTCGTCGTCGTTTTGCATCAAAATCGAACCAGCTTAGGTGGTGGTGTTAGGTGGGAGAGTTTCGCAATGACCCGCGTTGGTACCATCGCCTTACCTATTCCTGCCGCCATAACGTCAGTGCTTGCCGTTGACGTATTCCGATTCAGAGGGTGAGGTAACCGGTAAATTTAGTTTTGATCGAAGCCTAACATCCCGGTCTCAGGTTGGCAACGCCCAATACCTCATTTAGAGTCTCAAGGCAGTGTGAATTTCTTACCATCAGGAAATCCGTCTGCTTTTTTGCCTTCCAATATCATTAAAAAAGTGACAAGCAGTCTTGAGATTTCAAGGTTACATCAGCAACATAATTATATTCTGTATTGTGTTTTTGTTTTTAAAGGAGTTTGCTCCTACCGTTACACACAATCCTTATTACTTTTATAAGAAAATTATAAGTAATATCATTCCTTGTTCGTAGGTAATATCTTGTATAGTGAAATTCTGCAAAAAGTTGCCTGATAATTTTACATCTTCCTGCCTTCATGATTTTCATAATTTTCAACAGACTTAAAAAATGAGGTTATAAACTATCTATTTTATTTTATGTAAACCGATTTCTTCGATTTTTAAAGTCCTTTTTTATTTAAAAGAGCGCAATTCCGAGGTGGTTCTTTGCCACCAAGTCTGGATCTAATAATGTGATTCCCCTAGGAAGCATAGACAATACTCAATTTACAGTATCGGAGCAGTACAGATGCTTTTTTTTAATATTGGAAGGCAAACAAGCAGACGGATTTCCTAATGTTAAGAAATTCACTCCGCCTAGAGACATCAAAGGTGGTAATGGTGCGTTGCCAACCTGAAGCCGGGATGTTAGGCCTCAAGCAAAAGCAAGTTTACCGGCTACCTTACTCTCCGAACCGGAGCACGTAAGATAAAGCGGTGGTACCAATCCGGGCGAGTCGTTGCTAAACTCTACCACTTAGTCAGATGTCACGGTGTTAGTGACGGTGAGCCTATGCTCGCCTTTTACGAGCTGCCTGGCAAGGAAGGCAGATGGTCTATTCTACAAGGATGATTTTTAACCGTGCATTTTCAGAGTAGTTCTCATGGTGTTAGATCTCAAGCAATATCAAGAAGGCACCTACCCCGGTATTCACATCGTGGTGGACTTCAACGGTATGACGATGGCTCATATCACGAAAATTGAGATTCAAGCCATGCAGCAATATATTTATTATTTGCAGGTCATTTTTTTAATCTTATTCTTTTAAACAACATCCAACACAGACTATCCAACCGTCAGCGCTTGCCGTTGACGTGTTCATGTTCGGAGGGTAAGTTAGCCAGTAAACTTACTCTTGCTATAGGCCTCAGATCCCGGCCTCAATTGGCAACGCACCATTATCACCTTGCTGTCTTATTAATAAATGTGGTGTAGGGTAGGTGTAAGATTAAGTTGATATTATAGTCTGTATGATATTGTAATAAAGACTATAATACCAGGTTAAACCTCGGAGTACTTTACTCCGTGTTTATTAATTAGGCACGTGGTACAATATCCTGTTCCACGCTTAATAAGAAAATAATAAATTTGTATCTTTAATTTATTTTTAGCGGATGTTTCGCTTAGTATTTTAATGAATTCCTAAACCAACAGACTTTGTCTTATCCTGGCTATGTTTATTTTCTGCGAAATTTCTCCTGATCATGCTTATTACTACAGTGAATTAGCAAAATTGGTCTATCCGATGTAATGACCAGGGGAAATGGGTATTAATTTTCCGACCATGCTCACTTTGCACCGCTCGAGTTTGATAACAACTGACAGTCTGTATGGGAAAAATTAAAATATAGTTTTTACTAATTTTACTGCAAGTTTCCCATTTTCTCTCTTCATATGAACCTTCTCCTGACGATAACTAACACAACAAAATCCGTGATGAGTCATACGTGTTGCAATGACCAACGGAAAAAGAGATTCATCATTCTGCTATTCGAGGCGGACACGAATCCTACAAAACACAAATCATTAAAATCGGTACAGGCGTTATAAATTATAAATTATGTAACTACTCTTACTTACTTTATTTTATTTAAGTATCTTCACGCCCATATCCTCGAAGAGGTAGGTAGAAGTACAACCAGGGCACCCACGTCTAGCCAAAGGTTCCACAATGTTGAAAGTGGCAAGCCTATCGCCAACCTGGCACATATCAAATCCCGAGCAACGTTATTTTTTATTAGAAAATTAGAAAAACCCAATTTTCTTTTCGTTGCCCGACCCAGGAATCGAACCCGGGACCTCATGCAGTCAAGTCCGACAACTGAACCGCTAGACCACAAATGTGTTTTATCTATTAGATATATTTATATCTAATATCTATCTATATATATTATGTATTTATATAATAGTCAAATTAAAAGAAATTTCGGGGAAAATTCTGTGACAAAAATAGTAGATTCTTAAAGTAGTGGGTACAGGTCGTTGCATATACGTATTTTTAATTATGAAATGATCAGGTTTTGCGTTGGTTCAATGGTCGCCAATACACACCAGAAATGTTAGCGGTGCAATCTTGAGGTTAATCTAAACATTAAACTTTTACCATCTTATTAATAAACATAGACTAAACTACGAGTAAAATTAGGCTGATTGTATAGTCTGTATCTCATTGTAATAAAGACAATGATACCAGGTTGAACCTTGGAGTACTTTAGTCCACGTTTATTAATAGGACAGTTATTATTACAGGAAGCATTGCAACTTAAACTAAAAGGATATCATTTCATGAATGCTCTGGGTTTTATTGACAAACTGCTAGCAATTATGAAACCATTCATGAAGAAGGAGTTGCTTGAAATTTTCCACACCCACGTTGTTGGAAGTAACACCCTAGAAGAATTCATTCCTTTGGAGGCGCTACCTAAAGAGTGTGGTGGACAGTACAAAACTTTAAAAGAATGTAGAGGTGAGAAAATAAAAGATTCTATATTGCAAATTAAAGAGGAGATGAGAGTACATTTAATAAAATAGCAGTATAATATATTAAATATGAATAAATTAACATAAAGTACAGATTTATGAAAGAATAATAAAGTATTCATAAAATACTTAACTAACCAAAGTTAAGAAATGAATAAATACTTTATTGCGTACCAGCAAATTAAAGTTTGAACATTTATAATTCTTTATCTATAATTAATAATTCGCCTCTGTGGTCGAGCGGTTCAGCTGTTGGACTTGACTGCATGTGGTCCCGGGTTCGAATCCCGGGTCGGACAACAAAAAGAAAATTGGGTTTTTCCAATTTTCTAATAAAAAAAATGTTGCTCGGGATTGAAAATATGCCCGGTTGGCGATAGGTTTGCCACCTATCACGTCGTGGGACTTAGTGTCTTCGGCTAGTCGTGGGTGCGCTGGTTGTGCCTCTGCCTACCCCTTCAGTGTATGGGCGTGCAGACACTTTTTTTGTAATTTTTAATAATTAAAACCTTGAAAAAAATAATTACTTAGTAAAAACTTGTAATAATTAGTAGCAACGACCTGTGCCAAACAACTCTTACGCCATAAAAAAGGACAGTTGAAAGAGTTTTGACATTGGTTCACGTAACAAGTACATATTATAAGAAGTAGGTACACATAAAATACTGTAACAGTGTGATAATATATTATGTTATATATACATCAAGTATATTTGTTGTTTAGTGATTATTAACTTTTCCCTGTCTTGATCCGTGTCTCCTAGATAATTTTAGACTGTCTGCCTTCCTGTCAGGCAACTCATGATAGGGAATAAGCATATTATACCTACTTAGTTTATAATAGACAGATTATTTTCCATTAATTCACAATTTCGACAATTATAATTATAAAATTTATGTGGGAGCATTTCGGAATCATTCCATCTTTCGAATAATAGTAGGGGAGCTCAAGATGGGATTTTTTGCAGTAACTTAGGCGCGACAGTTTAAGATATGGGAGATACCCTGTACCATTGTTAAACACCTCCATTATATATCAAATATCAATATAGAGGCGCGGATGTAGGGTTGTCTATCTAATTTTGTTGGCCTGAAAATATAATCGAGTATGTCAGACTAAAGTACGGTGGGTTTTAATTTTATGTTGATTTGAACAAGACGTAAGGGAGTAAGAGGGTCAGAAACTTTTAAAAACAAGTCTATCTATGATCCTTGTACATTATGGCAAACTGTCCGATTGACATATTTCTGTCATTGGAGACATATTACTTAGGCATATACACTATTAATATTTGATGAACTCGCCTATGGTCATGTAAGTGCCTGTAATCGTTCTTTTAGCTTCTAGACGCTCAACGCACCGCTAAAACATTAACACTAACATTCGTCGGTTTCCAGACGATTGTAATTACTGGTTATAAACATTGGTTTGCATCCGTCTGGAGCATAGATTTAATCCAAATTTAAATATGACTGGAGGATGGAAACATAGTTCCCTCCAAGGTCACTTTTGTTGGTTTGTGTTTGCAACCGTCCTGAACGCCACTAATATACTATCTAAGGTCTATTTGGTGATTACCAATAAAACCACTGGGGGTAGAGTATGCTGCTGCTTTCCCAGATCCACTGTCTTACCTATTCCTGCCACCATAATGACACAACGGAACTGCCATTCCGATACGGAGGGTAAAGCAGCCGGTAGACTTACACCATTACAAAAAAACTATATTAGCCTGACGCCCCGGCTACAGCACAGCGACGTAGCTACGACATTCATTTTTATATATTGGAAAGCAAACAAACAGACGGATTTTCTGATGGTAAGAAATTTACGCCGCTGAGAGTCAGCAAAGGTGGTAAGGTGGTAGTAAGATGGTTAAGGTTGCCAACCTGAGGGCAGGATGTAAGGCCCGAGCAAACATAAATTTACTAGCTGCCTTATCCTCCGAACTAAAACACGTCGACAGCAAGCGCTGACGTTATGGCGACAGGAATAGATATGGCGGTGGTACCAATCCGGGCTAGTCGCTGCGGAACTCTACTAAAAAATCTATAATGTCTATAGGTCACGGTCGTCGCTTTCCATCAGGAGAGTAGTGTGCTTGTTACGTTATCTCATAAAAAATATTTGTAAAATGTTATGGCGTTTTATATGATTTAATCTTGGTTTTTAACTGAACCTAAAAAGAGGAGGATATTAAATCGACTTTTTTTTTATGTTTGTTACGTGATTACTCAGTCAACAACGAACCGATTTTAATGATTATTTTTTAGAGATCATGATTCCATGTTAGTTTTATCATAATTCGACTACTGGCTTAATTAATGACTTAATTGTACATAAATTGTCGTCTATCTTTCGAAAATTACAATTGCCATAGAGCGACGTGGTAATGAAATAAAAGAAGACTAATTTTCGCAATTAATTATAGGATGGTGAATATGTGTATATATTTTATCGTGATTTTGGATATAAATAAAAAAACTTTATTAATGAATTTTCAGATGAAGTATTAGAACTTGTGAAGGCGAACAAAGACTTCTTCGTTGAAGAGAACAAAAAACGTGTGAACGAAGCCCTGCGACCGGGTAAACCAAAAACTATTACGGACATATTTCAAGGTGTTGAAGGTTCTTTCAAGCAACTTCAAGTGGACTAATCTTAAATCTCTATAAACTTTGACACAAAACTAAACTACGTCGTGTGTGATTGAAAATGAGATGGACCACTTTCCATACAAAGTTTGCCCTGGAACCAAGAAGCACTACACCATGCATAGAATACTCTAATCAATTAATACTTGTACAGTACTTTTCTCTTAAATCAAATTTGTATCACGGACATTTTTTTTCGAACTATATTTACAAAAAGAAGTGTAAGATTTGAGATTATGTTGCTTTGGAAATTTGTAAATACAGTAAAATAAATCAGTCGTGACCATGGCCTATCCAAAATATCGACAAATAAAATAAAAATATATCGTGAGTTAATAAATAATTGAAAATGTTAATAACGTATGTTTTTATTATTATTATGCACTAAAAGTGTTTAAATTATATAAATTGCTTTAAAGTATTCTTCGTTAGTCAAAGAGCAACTTTCCCTATTAATAAACATACTATGTGGATGAAATTTGACAACACAAAATATATTTCTCGTGATGTAAGTAGGTATGAAATACTTGTTTATAACCATTTGAAGCAAAGGCATTGAAGTCAATAATAGGTAGGCTAAACCTCAGTTTATTTTAATCTGGGTTGTCAAAAGCCCAAGTTTTAGTTGTCAACCAAGTATATATTTTTTTCGAGTGGCTAATTTGTTGCTAACCGCGAGGTTTTTACAACTTCTCCGGGCTATTAAGTAGGTATATCTTTGTTTTTGCAATTCAGGCAATGCACACACTTTATTGTACAGGCTTCTAGGATGTGCTTATTGGACTCAGTATTGTATGCTTGTTGGACTCAGGGCGGATTTGGTCCATGTTTTTTGTATATCCCCCAACATAAAAATGTGCGGTTTAAATACATGTGTCGATTTGTCTATCTGTGGCATGACAACTTCTAAACGGGAAAACCAATTTGCGTGCGGTTTTAACAATCGAAAGTTGCTATTAAAAATGTAAAAAGCCATTGAAATAATTCAGAGATGTAAGACAATATTGAAGCTATTTAGTGTTATTGGTAAATTTGAAACAGAATTTTTGTTTAGTATAGAAGTTCAAATAAAACAATTACAGTAGCATTTTATTTACGATATGTCTAAATCTTTTAAATCTTCGTTGTAAAAAGGATACTAGTAGTACAAAAAAGAACCAGCAAATTATTATAACATGCCTTTCGAAACGTGTAAAATACTGTGTAGGGGCTTTTTAAAATTTTCTTTTGATGTTAAAAACGTTGTTTTTTCTTGGCATGTAATAGGGAAATTATTAGAAACCATACATTATTTTTGGAGTTTGAGTAATAACTTACGACATTGTTATCATGTAAATATTGTTAACGTAATGAGAAAATGTAATAATGTAATGAGGAAAAATGATGTCAAAATAACACGGACTTTTTTTTTTTAAAAAAAGGGCTTAACATTATTTAAAGGTAAGGTATTTTAAGGTATGTAAAAGTGCCGTGTTGGACATATGTTTGCCACCTATCACTTTGTGACTAAGTACCCTCAGCTAATAGTTGGTTGTATCTCTGCTTCACACTTCAAGAATGTGGGCGTGAAGATAATTACTTACTTACATTTGTAGACAAAAAACAAAAAATATAGTTATACGTATCCAATTGAATAACCTCAACCTTTTTCCGATTTAAATCTTTTCAGTACATCTATTCCGAAGTAGTAAAAAAGTATTTAAAAATGTGTTTTGACTTTTTTTTACATTAATGAAACATGACTTTCTTCAAGGTATTTTTATTTAACCAATTGCCTTGTGGTTGGGTTAAATTTATTCTCATTGGTCCGCACACACGCCTAACTACACACGCGAGGCTCGGGTTCGATTCGCGACGGGGGCAGGCATTTGTATGATGAACATTTAGATGTCTGCATTTTCGGGTCTGGATGTTTATTAAATTTATTCTGGTATCTATTTAAGTATTTTTATGTATTAGAATCGTTGACTAATACCCATAATACAAGCACATAATTTGCTTACTTTGGGATTAGATTCAATTTGTGTAACTTGTCCAGGTGTATTTATTATTACTATTATTATTTCTTCAAATTTTGAAGAAAGAAAAAAAATTCTTCCTTTTTTTTTATAGAAGAGGAGGCAAACGAGCAAGTGGGTCACCTGATGGAAAGTGATTACCTCCGCCCACGGACATCCGCAACACCAGGAGTATCACAGATGCGTTGCCGACCTTTAAGGAATGAGTGCGCTCTTTTCTTGAAGGTTCCTAAGTCATAATCGTTTGGGAATATCACTCTCGGTAATTGATTCCACAAAGGTGTTACACGGGGTAAAAAATGTCTTCGGAATCTCACAGTTGTAGATCGCCAAGCATCGAGAAGATGGGTATGATACCTTAAGCTCTGACGCGATATCCGAAGGTGGAAATCAGCGGCTGGAATTAAACCAAACAACTCCTCAGAGCATTCCCCATGATAGATGCGGTAGAGAATACTAAGTGACCCAAAATCTCTACGCAACGCCAAGGAATTGCCGAAAAAAATTGCCCGGTCATTGACAATTCGAATTGCTCTACGTTGAATGCGGTCAAACGGAAGGAGCTGGTACCCTGGAGCGCCTGCCCAGAGTTGGGAACAGTACCCCATATGAGGCCGAATTTGCGCTTTATATAGTTGTAAGCGATGGGTCAGCTTGAAATACTCTTCTTCTTATTCAAAATTTTACAATATTTGTTGAAACTTGTTTAAAATAATAATAAAATAAAGATTCGTAGTTTTCGCTTGGAAAATGAACTAACATACAATTTTATTAACCCTCGTTTTGTGTTCTGTGTTCCGTACCAATACAACATGCAGAAATTGTTGTTTTTATTTTTTTCTTACGTAAGGTATTATTTTTATTATTGTTTTATCATATGTATAGATTTATACAAACAGCCAATTGTAAAACAATAAGTTGTCTAAGTTTCTGTATAATTCTATAGCCCTATTACCAGAAAACTAAACTTAAGTTTACTTTAGAATAGTTAAACTTAAGTTTAAACTTGGTTTAATTGAAGTTATTTTTCGCCTTGTTGGTCGAATGGCTAGCGTAGACACAGGGGCAGGCATTTGAGTAATGAACATTTAAGGACCTAAATTTCCGGGTCTGAGTGTTTATTAAATTTATTCTGGTATCATTATAAGTACATCTATGTATTAGAATTGATGACTAACACCCTTCATACAAGCATATAATTTGCTTACTTTGGGGTTAGATTCAATTTGTGTAATTTGTCCAGGGATATTTATTTACTTACCTCAATTTTTACTTTTAGAAAATATATTTAAAAACGCTTTGTTTAAAAAAACCCTGGACAAAACTATTTTTTTTATGATATTGGAAGGCAAACAAGCAGACGGATTTCCTGATAGTAAGAAATTCACGCCATCTAGAGACACCGAAGGTGGTGAAACTGCGTTGCCAACCTGAGGCCGGGATGTTGGACCTCGAGCAAAAGTAGGTTTACCGGCTACCTTATCCTCCAAACCGGAACACGTCCACGGCAAGCACAGACGGCAGGAATAGGTAAGGCGGTGATATCAATCCAGGCGAGTTGCTGCGAAATTTTACTATCTTATCAAAACTAAACTACTACAACTAACAAAATATTTTTTTGCCTCCGAACATAGCATCTCTTTTTTTCATGTCTGTAAAAAATCATGAATATTATGATGACGTCAGAATGAGGTAAAACAACCAGTTTAAACATCGAAGAAGTTCGCCATGCAGGATATTAAATATACAATTTTCATATTTATAAAGTAACAATTTTCTTCCAATAAAAATAAAAATAATTAGATTTTATCAACAGGAAATAATTCAAATGAAAATAGGATTTCCGCTTCAGTAAAATTTATTTATCAGATAAGAATAACTGATGTTTTCCACACGCTGCTGCAACTGCTGCAAGTTAACCGGTGCTGTCTGTATAATATAAATATAATTAAAATTTAAATATTGAAATATATTACAAGTTAAAATCCAAATAATTTAAATAATTCGTCAGATAATGTTTTCCGCTCATTTGATGTTAGGAACTACTAATGCTACTTAGTATTTTATCATTATCACCACGGTGGTCTAGCATTCCAGCGTTTTGGACTTCATTTGGTCGATTCCCGGGTCAAGCAACATAAAGAAAATATGTTGCTACAATTTTATAACGAGCGGACGTTGCACAGGATGTACCCGGTTGGCGATAGGCTTACCAGCTGTCACAATGTAGCACGTAATGCCTTAGACTACTCGTGGGTGCTCTGATTGCAACTTTGCCTACACCTTCGGGAATACACGCAACAATATACTTTTTTGGCAAAATAAAGATTTTGGCAATAACCACGCTTCATAAACCAAAGGTTGAGGTCAAAGATAAAGGTAAGTATGAGAATCTTTCAGACACGATTTAAAAAAAATAAACATAGTGACCTGAACGTTTGACCATTTTGAAAACGAATATTGGTACAAAACATGTCTCCTGGTACAAAATGTTTGTACCAGGTACAGGTACAGATACAGATACAAAGTGTTACGAAATAGATTTGATTGTTTCCCTAAAATTAATAATCTCGTACTGCAAATCTACATTTCTAAATGCAGTGAAACAGCATACCATTCTTTACTCATTTTTCTAAAATTTATACCAATATTATAAATACGAAAATCTGTCTGTATATTACGCTTTCACGGCTAAACTGATTTTGTTGAAATTCGATGTACAGATGACCTGAAGCTCAAAACGTTGTTTATAAATAGGCCTTAAAATAATAGTCTTAATAAAATAAAAATAATGAACAACATAATTTTTAGACGTGTATTGCAAAAATAACATAAAAAAATGATAAAAATATTATCCGAAGAAGTTACCTATTCTACGCTGATAAAGTCGTGAGTAACAGCTCTAAATTAATTACTTCAATAGGTTATAATTAGTGAAAAGTTTGTCACCTATCATATTAGGGGGCTAAGGCTTCGGCTGATCGTTGGTGCCTTGGTTGTACCTCTGCCTACATGTCTGGAGGTGTAAAGACTAACTAACTTAAAGCTATGGAATCTAATTAGTGATGAATAAACTATATGCTGTACTAATTTTATTTTTACTACAATTGTAATAAAAAAATATAAGTAAATATCTTCATGGCCATATCCCCGAAGGGGCAGGCAGAGGCACAACCAGGACACCCACGACTAGCCGGAGACACTAACTCCCACAATGTGATGATCAATCAATGATGAACAATCCCACGCAAGCCTAACGCCTACCGGGCACGAACCCAATTCCGAACAAGATTTTTTTATTAGAAAATTGGAAATATAACACTTTCTTTTTGTTCCTTGACCTGGGATTAGAACCCGGGACCTCATGAAGTCAAGTCCAACACTTGAAAATATCATTGATAAAAATGCTTCTGTATGACCGATTTAGTATTGATAAACAGTTTAGTTTACTTTGATGAGAGATCGAAACAAAAAGGGATATGGTACAGAACTATGCAAAGTGAACCTCCTCGGATCCCATGGTTTTGTTTATCCAATGTTAATAGACAGATACGTGTAGTAGCTTTTAGGATAAGGTCAGGGCACATTCTATTGAACAGTTTTGGATTTCTTATCAAAAACAAACTCTCCCAACTGCCAACTTTGAAGAAAAAGAGAAAATGTCCAACACATATTAACGGAGTGTACCCAAAATAAGGGAGAGCGAGAGGCGCTGTTCACCAAATGGCGAATAAACAAACTAGACGTTGGTAGTATACAAGTAGAGTCGGCACTTGACGATACAGATTTGTTAAAAGTAGCCTAAAGCAGCGATGCCTCTCAATCTCTCGTCAGATATAGTAATAAGTTAGGTCCGATGACGTAATCGCTTTAGCGACATAAGTACCCCTAAAAAAGATTGAAAGATAATTATAAAAAAAAACAGTTTAGTTTATGAACTGAGTGAATCGCCAACACTTAGACCGCTAGACCACACTAGTCCGGGTTCGAATCCTGGGTCCGGCAACAAAAAGAAAATGTGGTATTTCCAATTTTCAATTTTCCAAAAATAATGTTGCTTGGATGTTTAATTGGATATGTACCCGGATGGCGATAGGCTTGCCACCTATAACATTGTGGGACTTAGTGTCTTCGGCTAGTCGTAGGTGCCTCTGCTTACCTGTTCGGGAATATAGGCGTGAAGATACTTAACTGAATGTAAAATATCCGGCCTAATATTATTTCTATGATTTGTAAAAAGATGAAATATGTTTGGATTGTATTAGCATCTTCCAGATTATACCTATACACATAATGCCAAACTGAGTCTGGGTGGAATATTACTCCATAGCATAAAACAAAGTCGCTTCCGCTGTCCCTATGTCCCTTTGCATGCTTAAATCTTTAAAACTACGCAACGGACTTTGATGCAGTTTTTGACCGTCTCATAATTCGAAGGAGTCGGACGCACGCACCAAAAAACATGACACATGCGGCGTTACCTCGCTCTGAGGCGTTCCATTTAAGGCTTGAAGTGCAAACGAGAGCGCTGAACGAGTGACAAAGAGACACAATTGGCCTCCGTTCTTATGACGTTGTCAAGTTCAACTATTGCCAGTAAACCGACTTTACAGACAACTGCTTTTTTAATAGATAAAATTATTGAAGAGAAAAGTTTACATGTACATTTTATACCCATTCGAAGTGGACTGCTAGTTGTTCAATAAAATGAAAAAAAAAGTATGTTACCATTTTTATATGGATTCTTTGTACTCACTGGTGGGTGGTGGTGGCGGCGGGGGCCCGCCCCTGCCTCCTTGGCAACCAGCATGGTCAGCATGACCCTTGACTCCCGCAGCATGTCCGGTGTCCATACCACTCTGTAAGTATAATAAAGTGTTTGGTAGATCTGCAGGAATTGTTTGGCAATGAATACTCTGTGCGTACTGCACAAGAAATCGCTTTGCTATTGCTTCATCTTCATCAGAGAGTCCTGTGCTATAAATAATTAAAATAATCAAAACGAAAGAGAGGTCAGTACATTAGAGTGAGTCAGCAGTATTTGAAAATGACATCAGGTGTTTTGTTAGGAGTATAAACTTCAGTAGTAATACAGCTTCACGATCCATATCATAATTGGACACGTCTGAGTAACTCTCAAAATTGCTTCTTGGACTCCCTTTCTATAAAATAGAGTTTTTTTAAATCGTTAGTAAACTAAAAAATATTAACTTACCACAGCAGCCAAAATTATGGCCATGATGGAAAATAAAGCCAGAATAAACCTCATCTTAAACGAGAAACTTCGAACTGAAAACTAGTGGAAAACGCACCCCTTATATACTAAAATATACAATTGAACGATGTCGACTGGAAAAAAATAAATTCGCTTTGTATTTTCAGTGTCATAAATAGTAAATTAGCCATACAAATCATATTCACTCACCTGAAATTCTATATTTATCGTAATTACTTTTGAATTCGATAATTTTAGAAGGCAGCAGAGCATTAAAAACTTTTCATATATTTAAAAGTAAAGTACCTTCACGTCCATATCCCTGAAGAAGTAAGCAGAGGTACAACCAGGGCACCTACCACAAGCCGAAGACATTAAGTCCTACAGTGTCATAGGTGGTAAGCCTATTGCCAACTAGGCACACATTTTTTTTAATTAAAATATCCGAAAAACCACATTTTCTTTATATTGACCGACCTGGGAATCGAACCTGGGAACTCATGAAATCAAGTCCAATACCGGACCGCTAGACCACAGACTATATTTAATATATAGTATATTGAGTAATAAATGCCAAATTACTATTATTGTTATACAGGGTGTATTTGACACCGTAACGAAATCTTCAGGGGTAGTTTAGATACATATCAGACCTCAAAATTCCTTTTACAGTTTTTGTCGGAAACAAGTGGTTAAATAATTAACAGTTTTTCAGCCCGCAATGTAAGCGAACAAAGTATATGCATTAAGCCGCGCGTTGCGAGCTTAAGTGCCGACCTAATACGCTGTTTATTTACATTGCTGTATTTAGTAAAAATGTGTTATTTATTAGATATCAAATAAAAATCGAATTACATTAGTTAGTATTAATGAAATAATAATGAAATCAATAAAAATTATGATATTAAATAAATTATTATAATATTTTTTTTTAAAATAATGCAATTTCCGACACAAAATTCCAACTACATATGCATGTCTATCGTGTACAGAATGCATGGTTTCATTTTTCGTTACGCTGTCATTTACACGGTGTATAATAAATGTGACTTTATCAAGGTTGTCATAATAATTTGTTGTACCACTAGTCTATACTTGGCATAGGACTGTCGAGTCCTAGTCCGAGAACGCATCAATTTATACACATTAAAGCATAACTTAGCTTAGCCGGTAAACTTACTTTTAGGCTAACATTCCGGCCTCAGGTTGGCAAAGCACCATGACCACCTTTAGTGTCTCTACGCGGCGTGAACTTCTTACCCGTCTACTTGTTTGCTTTTCAATGTTATAAAAAAAATATAGAAAACATATGGCATACAGATTTAATTTTTTTAAAATACAAAATCTGTCTCCCGGCAGACGGAACCTCAACTTGATGCACGTTGTCATGGGAGGACTAGCCGAATCTATATACACCACACTTTATATCAAAATGTGTTTGATTTAGGTGCGATTCACTTCAAAACGATACGTTCGTTTTGAAGCAATCATCATCAGGAGATCGCTTAAAATTTAAAAACACACGGAGCGGTTTTTACCGCGCCGCGGCGGTCGCGGAACTGCGGTTTTGTTTCAAAACTCACGAGACCGCTAATTTTGGCTTTCGCTGTTGAAATCATCGTCCCGCAAACTTAAACGATTCTGCGGGCGAGCCACCGTTGCTGTGGGAACCATAAACAACCGCGGATGTTAAACGCGTCGTGAAATGTGCTCTTACTTTTTGCATACAAATCTATGCTCTACAGAACCTGCGGACCCGCAGTCGATGCGTACGCGAGCAAAAACCGTTCCGTGAGTACTTAGGCTTACAGTCGAGTTGAGTTTTGATGAACGTGAGAGGCTAGCCTGATTTCCAATGCCGGGGTCTTTAATGAACTAGATTTTATGTGATAAAACAGCAAACAAGAACAGTAATCTACTGATGATAGGCCAAAACGTGGATTATAGACACCATCCGCCTTATTAATAAAATTGAAATGAATAAATAGTTAGATATTACTCTTCTTAATAAAGTTAGTAATAGATTCCCTGCAATTATATTAGCTGTAAATCGAACAGCTAATGTTCCAGGTTGAATGATATTTCTGATAGTTTCAATTAAAACTATAAAAGGTATTAAGATAGTTGGGGTTCCTTGAGGAATAAAATTAATAAATATACGTTGAGTATTGTTTAATCATCCATAAATTATAAATCTTAATACAAACTCTAAGCGATTTTTACCTGCGCCCGCGGCGGTCGCTGTTCTGCGATTTTGTTTCAAAACTCACGAGACCATTAATTTTTGCGGTCCCGCAGCCGCCGCGGTTGAAATTATCGCCCGCAAACTTGGCGGTTGACAATCGCGCGGTAGGCGGTTGCGGTTAAATAATAATCCCGCCAAGCGACCGCAGAGCGCGCAGTCGCAACTCGCCGAAGCGGCGGGAGATCGCCGCCCGCACGATCTACGGGCGGAAGGCCGCTGCCACGGGAACCGCAAACAACCGCGAACGCTGCAGGTGAAAATCGCGGCATGAAATGTGATCTTACTTTTTTCATATAAATCCACATTCCACAAAACCTGCGGGCATGCAACAACCGCGGGCGCGGGTAAAAACCGCGCCGTGAGTTCTTAGTCTAAGGTTCAGCCTTTATTACAATTTGATACAGACTATAATATTGACTAAATTTCACTCCCAAGTTAATCCGTATTTAGTACGACGGCATAGGTTTTAAAGGTGTGTTGCTATATTGTGGGCTTGATGTTTTTTTTTATCGTTCCTCTAACAAAGTCAGAGACTTTTCGGTTTAAGCTTTCCTTTCATATCAGTCCTCCCTTGTAAGCATCTCGCACATTCATACTATGATCATTCTTACTTTCATTCTTTATGGGGGGGACACCCATTTTCCTACTTCTAGCCTATCTCTATTATCTATTTTTAAAGGGATTCATTTTAAAGGGATTTTATTTTTTTGTCTATACTTATCGATTTTTAAAGGGAAAATGAATTTCTGCATAGTCGATACTTTTTTCTTTTAGTAGAATTTTCTTGTTTTTATGTTTTGTAGTAAATGCTTAATTATTTGATTTATATCTATTATTATCTTTTTGCTATTTATATGCTGATATACGAGTACTTAATACTTTTATAAATATTCAGCACAATTTATAGTTGCTTCTTTCTTTTTAAAACTTTTCCAGCAATTTTAACACAATATTTAAGTTCTTGGTTTATTTTGCTATTTACAATATCTTTCATGTATATAAAAAGTATCTTCACGTCCATGTCCCCGAAGAGGTAGCCAGAGGCACAACCAGGGCACCCACGACTAGCCGAAGACACTAAATCTTACAATGGTAGCAAGCCTATCGCCAACCGGGCACATATCCAATCCCGAGCCACATTTTTTTATTAGAAAATTGAAAAATCTAAATTTTCTTTTAGTTGCCCACCCCGGGATTCGAACCCAAATCAATCAGTCAAATCCAACACCTGAACCTTTTATGTATATTATCTACATTTATTTCTATTCCTATAGCTTGTTTGGAGATTAAATAGCTCTATGCTGTTAGTTGGACAGTCATTGGCCTGGACTGGGTGTTAGGTTTATTGTGAAAGTCTACCGGCTGCAGTACCATCCTGACTGGAACACAACAGTGTCGTCATGTCGATATGAAAAGGTAAGACGTTAGATTCCTACATCGATACAAACAGTAGTCTTGTTTGAATCGACCCTTTCAACCTATGTCCGTCTCTTACGAGCTCCAAGGCAGAGGGACCTATGGTCTTTTCCAGGGCTTCCCAAACTGT
>NJDC01002740.1:161530-171959 GCA_002245475.1 Calephelis virginiensis | reverse complement strand
GTTTTTCCAATTTTCTAATAAAAAAATGTTGCTCGGGATAGGATAAGTGCCCGGTTGGCAATAGGCTTGCCGCCTATCACATTGTGGGACTTAGTGTCTTCGGCTAGTCGTGGGTGCCCTGATTGTGCCTCTGCCTACCTCTTCGGGGCGTGTAGAAGATACTCTGTCCTTCGGTTGTTACATGAAAACTAAACAGACAAACTAACAAAAATGTTTACCCGTGTTGGTCCGGTTCGGCTGATTAGAATAGACTATCTGCCTCTCTGCCAGTTAGCTGGTATTATAGGTCAATATAAACAAGACCATTGGTGATAGAGTGCTGTACAGCAACATGCCCGGGATGCCGCCTCCTCTCCTATTCCTGCCGCCATGATAACTCTGGCACATTCTGATCTGGAGGGCAGAGTAGAAAATAATTTATAATAATATTATAATGATAGAAAATATGCGGATAAAATTTTCGCTCTAAGGGACGCACGCAAAATTAAATATTGAAAGCTGAGTTAGTTTCTATTACAGTTATATCACCTTATGTATGTTGTAAGATAACTCAGAGTTAAATAATATTACAGACATGGTTTAAATTGTCAAATATAATATGATTTTACCCTATGCTTTTGACTAAGATTTCGTATTGAGGCCAACAAAACTTTGTACGATTTAACCCTAAGAAAACACATGTTTACGAATTCTCTGTTAAAAAAACTTCCTATGTTGCCCGTTTTATTCTAAATGCTACATGTAGTATTGGAATTCTCGGCCTTAATATATCGAGTGAAAATTTGGTTCGTGTTCAACTGGATGGGCTAAAGATCACCTCTAAGAAATTTGGTGTGCTCAGTAAAACGAAACAATATTACAAACCGTCACATCGCTTGCAACTCCATTAATTGCAAATTGGTGTATAGTCCGGTGAATTTGCAAAAACCTCGCGGTTAGCAACATATTACTCATTAAAAAATTGCAAATTGAGTAACACACATTTTAGGCTGACGTGTTAGAACTTAGAGATGGTTCTTAGTTACAATGTATAGGTGCTTAGGTATCGGTTTTGTCGGAGGTTCATCGAACATTTTTCAATTTTAGTATTAAAAATATTTATTGCCGATGCACTTGGATATTAAATTTAAGTATTAGATATTCAACTAAAAAAGACGATTTGACTGGGGACCCAACCAATGAATTAACCACGGGTCTCCGACGGTCTAGTTACAGCCCTGGCCTATATATTTTTTTATGCAAATATTTTTAAAGAGTTGATCTGCATAAATCCCTGCGCTACGATGAAATTAAACAAAAACATTGTAATTGATGCCATTATTGAGATTTTTTTATTTATAAGTAAAAAGTGTCGCCCATATCCTCGAAGAGGTAGGCAGAGGAACAGCCAGGGAACCCACGACTAGTCGAACACGCTAAGTCTCACAATGTGATAGGTGGTAAGCCTACCTCCAACCGGACACATAACCAAATTCAAATTTAAAATTATCTTTATTTCACTTTAACCTACAAGAGGCACTTGTGACGCGTCTATATAATAATAACCCGGGCAACCTTATTTTTCGGATTTTTAGGATCGACCTAAAGAAGTCAAGTCCGATGCCAGACCGCTAGACCACAGAAGCTTTTTTTTAATATATGTAACATATGTATGCTAGTCGGGGTGGAATTTTGTAAGATGTTTTGATCTACTTCCCGGTTACCGATTGAGCTAAAATTTTGCGTACAAGCGTACATCATATGACAATTAATGGAGCTCATTAGATTTTGGCATCGAAATTTGACAATAGGAACTGCTACAGTTCCCAACATTACCCTATCATAATTGAGCCTATTTGATACATATTTAAGAGTTCCCTTCACGTCTACTGCTGGGAATAGCCCTTACAAGTTAAATCTTTGTCCAAAAAATATATATTTAGGTAAATACTTATTTTGTTCTAAATTACCCAAACTTATTTACCTTCAAGGTAAGCAAGTCATATGCTTGTGTTGAGAGTGTTAATCAAAGATAAAATACGTTGAAATACTTTCATAACTTGAAGTACCTATTCACCTTATAACACAGAGTATATGATATTTAGTAAACACACAGAAATTCTGACATATACGTTCACCACATTGAATATCTGCCGGTGAAATAAAACGCATTCACTAATTCCTTGATTTGCTAGTTTAATAAAAAACAAAAATAATTTAACTAACTAAGAGTTAATTATAGAATAACTTAATGTATTGTAAACTATAACTTAATGAATTAGAAACGATGGCAGTGTACGGTAGATAGGATAAAAATGATTTTTTCTTTAAAATTGTTTATGACACATTATGAAGCTGGTTACAAATGTGAATAAGCACTTTTTTGGATATTAAAATCATAATAAATATTTAATTAGCTTGAGTTTTTTTGATATTGGAAGACAAACAAGCAGCCGGATTTCCTGATGGTAAGAAATTCACGTCGTCTAGACAAACCAAAGGGGGTTATGGTGGGCGGCAGGAATAGATAAGGCGGTGGTACCAATCTGGGCGAGTTGATGGGAAACTCTACCACCCAGTAGGATGTCACGGTTTTAGTGACGTAAAGCCTATGCTCGGTCTATTCTTCAAAGGCTCTTGGACCAACACGGGCTAAAAAGTAAATATTTTTTCCACAATGTGGCATATTTTGTTGGTATGCTATAACGTTTTTGTTACAACTTCTTAACCTGTGTTCTTCACACACATTTCCTGCAAAGAAATGATTTTCATTTTAATTATTTTCTTTTTTATGTAAGAGGAGGCAAAAGATCAAGTGGCCGGATTATTACATCTTTATTCTAATAACATACAAGTCACTTAAACTTGAGAATCTAGTATCTTCTTAAAAGGTAAAATCAATTTGACACATGCAATTATAGCTCTTATTAGCTTCAAGCTAGAAGTTATATAATATAGGCAGTTATTATACTAGTAGCAAAATATGTGCAAGTATATTAATCACATTTCTGTTAATCGGAATTAGAACTAGAGTAGGGACTGCAAAAAAATGTACATATATTTTTTTAGTTTTGGCATTGGCATGAGCATCTGCAGTTAATTTTCACCAAGTTATAACCGGATTTTATAATCTCAGGTTTAAATTCTTATACGTATATATCTTATACGTAAAACGTATTATAGTGTAAATGACTTACTTGTAGAAAGGATCCATTGATAATATACATATATAAATATTAACAAATATAAATATGAAATGTCTTGGTTGCTGAGGAGTTTGTTTCGCAGTTTCTTCTCCTGACTGGCTAGGTTTCGAAACGGTGGCAGAGTATGGTAGATAGGGTAAAACTCGATCGTTATAATTTTTGCTTAAATTAATAAGTGCTAGCCTAGTAGTAAATATATTTTAAGAAATTTATATATAAAAAATAGATTAATAACAAAAATAAAAACTACAATATATTTATAATTAAGTTAGATATTTGCATACCACAATGTATATAAATATGTTGGTACGAATAAGTATTCTGTAACAACTTTTTAACACACATATTCCGCAAATAAATAAATTTCTTTCCTTATTTCACATTGTGACCTGGTATCCCAGCCACAGAACAGCAATGCACCCACAGCATTTATGGTGTTTGTTCGCTAACCTTTTACAGAAAAAAATAAAAGGATGTTTAACGATAACTGTACAGTTAGTACCTACTATTTAAATTATGCGCTTCGGCTTTATTCGTCAAGCTTTGGAAACCCAAATATATTTTAAAAATATCTATATAGAGTTGTTATTCCACATAATTAATCATTTCGCTTAAATTTAGATTATGGCAGCCAATTTACAAATAAAAGTTTATACTTGTTTATAAAGTGTAAAAAGTGTGAAGCCGAAGCGCATACTTAAAATAGCAGTTGGGACTGTACCTGTTTTATTTTTACACACTTAATTATTATATTTATATGTTATTTATTCTATATATTTACAAACGTTATTTACGCTCGATGCCTTCCTAATAATTTTCACAGCTTCTTTTTTTTTGTTTGTTGGCTGGAAGAAATTTCTGTAGTTAGAGATAATCTCGCCTTTTATGCATTTTTACTGCTCCTGTATGTTGTATATCTTCACCTTTTGTGTGCAATAAAGTATTAAATAAAATAAAATATATTTTTTTTTGCTAACGGTACAATAACTAGATGCGTTCACATATAAGCACCGTACGGGGTGACGCAACTCAAGTGGAAAGTTAAGACCGCGCCTTATCAAATCCACAACTAATCTAGGCTACAAGTACGTACCTGATCTTTAAACTTGCTTCTCAAAGCGTCTTTGTACTTTACAACTTGCGTTTCGAAGTCTGGAAAGAAAAAAACAGGGATTCCACAAAACAGAATATTATGTGGTTGATGTAAAAAAGTTTTTTGAACGTTCATGACGAATAAATAACATTTAGTATATACCTTAAAAAGTTTTATATCCAACATAGATAGATCTAGGTAGACCATAACTTTACCAGTTGCTAACATATAAAGCCGTACATTGCACAATTTCCATTCAAAGGGTATTGTAGCCAATAAACTTTAAACTTTATAATAAAGCCCAGCCTCAGATTGGTCCTTTATTTAATTTCATCACCTCTGATGTTTACAGGTGACCAGTATTTTTAAACGATTCCAAAAAATTAAGAGGTTCTTAATTTGACAGTAGGTATGCATATTTTTGTTTTTTACATGTTTGATAGGCGGTCACTAGGTTAATAGCAAACTGATTTTAATGGTTCTTTTTTAGAAAGATAGATCATAATTTCGTAGAATCCGACTAGAAGTTTTTGAGGTATTAAATTTTTGTTTAAATTGACATTGAAACTTTGTTGTTTGTATACGTGTGTGTGCGTGTGCGTATGTGTGTGTAGTGGGTGTGTGTGTGTCGAGCTAGATCACCTAGATGCGATAGGTGCGTCACCGTAAATAGAGAGGTAGGTGGTCTATTCAAAAGATCCTGTCCAATACGGATTGGGGAACCAGGATGTTAAGTGTGTAATCACTCCAGCGTCATCGAAACCTATTAGAATTTGTCGATTTGAAGGCTTAGTAAAAAAGGTTGTAACGTATATTCTTTTAGTGGTGCGAGGAGAAATTATAAACTAAAAGAACAGTTGCAGTCACTTCCTCATATGGGAGCGCATCAGATATTAACAGTGTACATGTCTAATGTGTCTTCGTTTACTTAGTAAAAAAAAGTATCTTCACGCCCACATCCCTTTAAGAGGTAGGCAGAGGCACAACCAGGGCACCCACGACTAGCCAAAGATAGACTAGAAGAAAGAAAGTCCCACAATGTGATAGGTGGCAAGCCTATCGCCAACCGGGCATTTATTCAATCTCGAGCAAGGTGTTTTTATTACTAAATTGGAAAACCCAATTTTCTTTTTGTTGCCCGACCCGGAATTCAAACCCGGGACCTTAGGCAGTCAAGTTCAACAACTGAACCGCTAGACCGCAGAGGCGTGCATGCAATTAACCCGCATTTCTTTAAACTGACATGTTCGAATATAATTTCACCCCAAAAAAACTGACTACTTTACAGGCGCGTCTCTCTATAGAGATCTTATGCTTTGCCATTATACAAGGCTACTCATATTATAATCAGATGCTTAAGTAACTGCACAAATCCTCTCTTGACCACCTCTACCTTCGTCTTAGTACAAGGAAAAAAGTTAAAACTCCAAAGGTCTTTCCCCGTGTTGGTCCGGGCTCCTTTGCAGAATAGACCATCTGCCTTCCTATCAGGCAGCTCGTAAAAGGCATGCATAGGCTTAATGTCACTAATACCATGACATCTGACTAGGTGGTAGAGTTTCGCAGCGACTAGGTCTAACATCCCGGCCTCAGACTGGCAACGCGCCATTACCACGATTGGTGTATCTAGGCGTAAATTTCTTACCATTAGGAAATCCGTCTGTTTGTTTGCCTTCCAACATCATAAAAAAAGGGTCTGTTGATTTAATACTCAAAGAGTTATGTTAATGACAGAAGAGATTAATCTAAGTATCTATGGTCAATATTAACAAAGGCAATATATATATTTACTAATTTCTGATATTACCTAACAGTTCATATTGTCACGGCTTCCCAGTTCGTCAAGGCGAAGGTTTCATTATAAAAATTGGTTATGTAATAAGATAAATGTTTTCGTCATGTTTTTGCCCCAGTTTTTATACTTGCGTTCTGCGTTTGTCGAGGTAAAATTGCGTTATAGTTTTTCTCATGATACAGATACTAATTTTACTATTAATCATTTTATTTTTTCGTAACTAAAGAATGTTAATGACTCTACTAAGTTAAAGCGAAATTCGTTGGGAAAATCTGATACGTTACATTTGAAATTAAGCACCTGACGGTTAACATTTAATTTAATTAGATTAAATTGGAGTTTAAAATAATTGGTTATTTTCAAACGAATGCAAACATATTTACTAATATATACCTAAATGTGAATGTAAGTTTATTTGTTACTATTTCGCGTGAAAATTGCTTGGCCTATTATAATAACTATCTTTGTACATATATTCTTAGAGGTTTTAAGACTAACATAGGATAGGTTTATTGTAAAGCATTTTAATGCTTAATTAATTTAATGCTTTACAATACAAGCATATAAGCATTGCCGCGGCAAAAGTGTAATAATAAATAAATGAACATGACATCTAAATGTTCATCACACAAATGCCTGTCCCCGTCGAGAATCGAACCCGGAACCTCGCGGTTGGTCGATGTAGTCAGGCGTGGACACTAGCCACTCGACGATTTCCGGGTCTGGGAGTTTATTAAATTTATTCTGGGATCTATTTAAGTATTTCTATGTATTACAATCGTTGACTAACACCCATGACACATGCATTTAATTTGCATACTTTGGGGTTAGATTCAATTTGTGTGACTTGTCCAGGGGCATTATTGTTTATTTAGTTATTTAAAATATATAAAATATGGTATTACTTCATGTATTTTAGACCGCTTATTTGACTTATCTTCTACTAAAAAAATGATAGAAGAAGGCGTTACTTTGCGGAATATCATAATTAAATCCAAATAAGATTATTTAATTTGCATTTTTTCGCCAAAAAAAATGTATACATATTATGGCGTAACAAAACAGGCAAAATAGTGCGCTGATAATGAATTGGACTTACAGAAAGCTAAAACTTCCAAATATATCCAGCTCCACACAACACACACCACAAACTGTTTTATTTGCACTAACAATACATACACTACTAAAAACTACGTTTCGCTTCGTACCCGAAGCATCATCAGGAAAATTCAACTGCACTTCACCTAGGTCGAGCAGACACTTTTACCTTCTATCGAATTATCAATGACAAGTTAGGTTATGAAGGAACATACGGAAACTGTTCAAGAGGGAGGAAAGCCTTCGAAGTACCACGCATGGTTACAAGGAGAAGGGTTTTGTTCATTTACTTTTTTCTAACTTTTCTTTAAATTTAGATCTAAGAAAATTAAGTTGTGACGATTTTTAAGTATAAAGTATACTATGGCCACGGCCAACTTCCAGACAGATAAAATATTTTTGCTGTTTTATTCAAAATTTGTGGAAAAACCTGAAAATTCAACACGTAAACGAAGTTACGGGAAACAAATGATTTATAAAAATTAGAACAATTTTATTAGTTCACACTATTTGTGTGACAAGCACACTAACACCAGAAATTACTCAATACTAACACTCCGTGATTGTAGGCCTGTCATACTAAGAAGCCCGGGGGTTATCTCTAGAAAATACTAAGTCACTCCATATGTTTCATTTCCATTTTTGACCTGAAAGATTAAAGTGGAAGAAAAATAATAATAATAATCGCCTCTGTGGTCTAGCGGTCTAGGTGTTGGACTTGACTGCATGAGGTCCCGGGTTCGAATCCCAGGTTGGGCAACAAACAGAAAATTTGATTTTTCCAATTTTCTTATAAAAAAAATGTTGCTCGGCATTTGATATGTGCTTGGTGGGCTTGCCACTTATCACGTTAAGGGACCTCGGCTAGTCGTGGGTGCCCGGGTTGTGCCTCTTCCTACCTATTCAGGGATATGGGCGTAAAGATACTTTTTTTAAATAAACTACGTTTTATCATTAATGACGGCTCTCAAGTTGTATAAGAAATACCTCCTTAGGAAGTTATTAATTCTCCCACGGAAACTAGTAGGTACATTTTTCCTCATTGTAGCTATAGAGATTAACTAACTTATTATAATAAAAGTAGTTATTACGTTTTAGTACCTACTAATTAGTATCATACAAATGATAACATTAAGGGTATCAAAGTTCGAAGTAACATTTCAAATCATTAAACGTTAGAGAATCTTTATTGTGCACCAAATACAGATAAATTACAAATAATTCAAAATTACTTAAACTAAGATGATACACAAAGGCGGCCATGTCGCCTAGTCAGCGATCCCTTCGAGGCAACCCTAAAGGTACAATGGTGCTCTTAAAAATAAAAATGTGCATCTAACACTATACGTCATAAATCATCCTAAAAGAAGAAGCTTGTTTAAATTATTATAGGTATTTGTATTTCAAACAAACAAGAAAAGTCAAATGCAACTAAATTACAGTGAATGCAGAAAGTGACGTTTTAACATACTTTTGATAATATTAATATTCGGGGCTCTCCTGATATCTACGGAGAGAGAATTCCAAAGCCTGCTTGCTGCTTTATTAAGTAAATTACTAAATGCTAAATATGCCTGTCTAGCTGTCTGCTGCTCTTTCACGGATAAACCTCAGAACCGATTTAAATGAAATTTAATATGCATATAGTTAAAGATACGAGTTCAAACATGAGCTTAGTGTTTTCAAAAATGAATCCATAAAGAACTTTAATAGAGGACGATAGTTTGTAGGAAGAAGGAAATTAACTATACGCTATCGCTGATAAATTTGTGGGCAAATATTAGTATTTAATAAATCTTTTAAGTCGCTGAAATAGAGCTGCAATAATTTAATTTAACAGCCTCGTTGGTTGAGGGGTATACGCTTTTCTCCAAAGACAAACCGCTAGATTCGTGTTCGATTCCCGACGGGGCCAGGCATTTGTGTGATGGACATAGGTATCTTTATTTCCGGGTTTGGATGTATATTACACTTATTTCAGTATTTATTAAAATATTTGTACGTATTAGTATCGTTAATATAGTAACTAAGTAAGCATATAATTTGTCTTCTTTGAGATGAGATCAATTGATTTAATTTGTAGATATTTAGCTATTTTATCCTATCCTATTAATATTATAAATGCGAAAGTTTGTATATTATTGTTGGTTACTCCTTCACGCAAAAACTGCTGAACCGATTTTAGGATAGTTACAGGATATAGGATAGTTTTATCCCGAAAAATGTTCCTGTGGGACCAATAACCACGCGGGCCATGCCGCGGGCCGATTTATAAACCTCTGGATAAATTGCACAAATTGAATCTAACTCTAAAGTAAGCCAAAATATGCTTGTGTTATGAGTGTTAGTCAATGACACTACTACTTATAAATACTTGGATATATACCAGGATAAACTTAATAAATACACTCAGAGATTAGTTAAAGTAACTGATAAATTTTAGTACTAATTAAAATCATATAAATAATCTTTAGGACATTAAAATTTGAATTTTCAGAGCTTGCCGATTGTATGGTTGTTGTGAAACATAATTGCAATAATGTTTTATTTAATACCTATTAGTATTAATTAGAGTTAAATAAATAATAACCTTCAACATTTCAAACTTCGAACTATTTTCAAATCATTCAATACTCAGCAATCTCTTAGTGTATTTGCAATATATTGTTTAAAGTAATTTATTCACTATTGTATTTTAGTACCTACCTACATAATATATAAAATCATATAAATAAATAACCGTAAGGACATCAAAATTCGAACAAACTTTTTAAATAATGTTTTTAAATAATGTAACGAATGTTTAATTCGGCAATCTCTGAAACATGAATGTAATAATATTAGCCAAAGTAATATATGGGCGGCATGAATTTCTTACCATCTGGAAATCCGTCTGCTTGTTTGCCTTCCAATGTCATAAAAAATATAAATAATAGGTAACCTTAATGACACCAAAATACGAACAAACTTTTTAAATAATTAAACTTACGACAATTGCTAAAAGAGAGTTGCAGTAATATTAGCTTAAGTTATTTATTGAACATTGTTTCATCTTAGTCATAAAATAATAAGCAAAAGGACTAATTATTACCTAAATAATTTGCGGCCCGCCCCGGCTACGCACGGTTATAAAATATAAATATAAACGTTCCTCTTCAATCACTTTATCTATCAAAAAACCCCAACAAAATTCGTTGCATAGTTTTAAAGATTTAAACATACAAAGGGACATAGGGACAGAGGAAGCAACTTTGTTTT
>NJDC01002740.1:151345-161347 GCA_002245475.1 Calephelis virginiensis | reverse complement strand
AGGTAGCATTTTCTGATTTGTCATTATTTTAAAACAAACTTCAAATGACCGTACTCAGAGACGTCAATTGTCTTTTAATATGTCATTAAGTCGACATTTCCAATACGGAATTGTGACTTAAATTAAATATAAATTGATGTCTCTGAGTGCATCTGTTTCAGATTGTTATGTACATTTCAAGTTTTGTAGTTTTATATTATCACACTCCAAATAACTTGAAAACTTGGATTTATTGAAACTATATATACTTGGATACATATAAGTATAAAGACCAAAGAATTTGATAATGTACTGAAACTTTATTAATGAAAAAACGTTATAATACTAAGGTCATACTGAGTTTCTGGATTCTGATAAATAAGGCAACATAAGAGGTTTAGGATTAATTTATTGCTTATTAAAGTATATACGCCTCGTTATTTACTCCTTTTGCCATTCGTTAGAACCATCGTATCAAGCAGTAGATCCAGTCCTCAGCTTTCAGTTCACCTTCAATTTTTTGGAAAGCATTCGCTGCTACTTCTGGGCTTGAGGCTCGAAAAGCTCTAAGTTTTTCGTTCATTCTTGGAAACAAAGGCGGATTAATTGTCGAGAGCACCCTAGGCAAAAAAAAAATGGCGTCCTTATAGCGGGCGTTTATACCTACTAAATATTATTTTGTGACTTTGGATATTTAGAGAAATCTTTAGATCTACTGTTTCAAATGATTTGGTAGTTTTGAGAGATAAGGTTAATTACTGGCATTGTATTATTTTTTTAATTGGAATCCGCGCCTCTCATAACTTCGCGCCCATAGGCAAGTGCCTAGTTTACCTAAAGGATAATCCACCAGTGCTTGGGAATGAAAAGAAGGCTCAAGGTACGAGGTCCAGACTGTACGGCAGATACGTCATCAGCTCCACATTTGAAGCTTTCAAATGCGCATTGGTTTTCTTAGTGGAATGTGCAGGCGCGTTGTGATGAAAGCAGGCATATTTGCAAGGACGCTTTTCGCTAAACTTTTTCTAAGACATTAGGAAAGCAATGGTTTACATACCAATCGTCAGAGAATGTCTTTGACTTTCAAACGACACCTTTACATAATGTCCAGTTTTCCCAAAGAAAGTTGCAACAACATTTTTGCCAGTGCTTCGGCTCTTATTAACTTTTGTTGGCTTCACTTTAACTTCAACTTTTCCCCGTGTTGGTCCGTGCTCCTTTGCAGAATAGAACACATGCCTTCCTGCCAGGCAGCTCGTGAAAATCGAGCACAGTCTTACCGTCACTAACACCGTGACATCTGACTAGATGGTAGAATTTCGCAGCGACTCACCCGGATTAGTACCACTGCCTTACCTATTCCTGCCGCCATGACGTCATGACGTGTTCCGGTTTGGAGGGTTAGGTAGCCGGTAAACTTACTTTTGCTCGAGGCCTAACATCCCGGCCTCAGGTTGGCAACGCACCATTACCACCTTTAGTGTATCTAGGCGGATCAGGAAGCAGACGGATCAGGAAATCCGTCTGCTTGTTTGCCTTCCAATATCATAAAAAAAACTTCAAATGTTAGACTGGCTTTTTCTTTTGAAATTCGAAACTTACTATGATTTTTCGGGACCACTCTTTATGCAGTTGTTTTTATCTCCTATTAAACCATGCGGGATCCATTGAGTGCAAAGCTTCCGACTCTACAATTTCTTATGCAAAATGTTTTGCACATAACTCCTAATTCAGGACGAATTTGCTGACATGTAACTTTTTTGTTGGTCATAATTGGTTATCGATATTAGATAGCCGCAGCCGCAAGCCGACCTTTACGTTTACAACTACGGGCTGTACAGACAGCTGTAGGCTGTAGGCTAACAGCCTAAGAAACAAATATTGAACTTTTATTTAAAAGAAGATAAAAATATGTTTACTAGGTGGTAGAGTTTCGGAGGAACTCGCTCGGATTAGTACCACTGCCTTACGTATTCCTCCCGCCATAACTTCAGTGCTTGTTATTAACGTGCTACGGTTCGGAGGGTAAGGTAGCCGGTAAACTTACTTTTGCTCTAGGCCTAACATCCCGGCCTCAATTTGGCAACGCACCATTACCACCTTTGGTGTCTCTAGGCGACGTGAATTTCTTACCATCAGGAAATCCGCCTGCCTGTTTGCCTTGCAATATCATAAAAAAAAAAATAATAAAGTGTTTAATATAGTGTGTAGTGGAAAAGTTTCATCGGTTTCATAAACATATTTCTATATACGTAGGTACTCGTATATATACAACGATTTTCCCGTAAAATTAGAACCGTTGTGATCACTAGTTATTATAAATATACCGTGTTATTTATTTATAAATAGGGCAGTCACTTGATCAGGATTTTATTCAAATCAGCGTGACGTCCATTCGAAGCAAAAATAAGAAATTAGTTATTCATAAGTCGGTAGTTCATTTATTCGGCCACATATTAGGACAAAAAAAAACTTAGAAAATCTGTTTTTAACTATATTAATTTTACCTAGCAATGGCACAACTCGTATGGTTCATTTAACCCCACAGCCGGGATCTATTGAACCATCCAATAGGGTCACTTGAGTCAATAGATTTGATAATAAAATGCATATTAAAACTTATGAAACATAGAGGCAAAAACATAACAAATTATCTGAGACTCGTCATAGAAACATAAATAAACTTAAAACTCTTTTTACACAAAGTAACTCAATAAGTTTAGTTACTTAGTGTGGATATATTTTGCATCAAAATCTTGTCAAGAAATAATTTGGCGTAATATTTAATTTTATTTCGTAGTAAACCATAATCTAAGCAGTACAATCAAACATTATAATAAAATTAGGAGTCACTTAAACATGGCTCATTCGACCCCGATCGCATATTGTCCCAAATGACCCCCACCCCATATTGTTTATAAAATATTGAATATCAAAAAATTATTTGAATATAGCATTTTTTTTAATTAAGCAATGTCAAGGAATTAATGAAAATTAATTTTGAAATCAAAATATACTTGATGGCCATATGATAATATTCGTCATTCTTTATTCTTTATTCTACCAAAATTTAGTAAAATAATGCTAATTACTTTTGGTGTCAAATTTACAACATTGCGTACTCACACCCAGATCAAACGCTGTTGGGTAATAAAATTACCGTCAGTTTGGTTCCTTCGCCCCCTCGTTTCGACTAATACGTTTCTCTTTTATATATCCACAGCTTCTGCGTAATACTATAGGTGGAGCACTAGACCCCGTGGCTCTGCCCTACCATAAAATAATTCACAAATTAACAAGAAATAACAGGCAGCCATGAATCAGGCGTTTCCTATGTATATATTTTTTTAACAAAAACGGCAATGACATTTGCAGAGCGCGTTTACATAACATTCATTTTTTATGTTAAAATAATGCAATTCTTAAGGCTATTATCACGTATTTTTTTAGTATTCAAGTACATATAAGTAAGTATTAGTGAAATGTTAAGTTGTTTTTTATTTTATTGACTCGGTTTGGTACCACCGCCATACCGTTACCTGCCGTCAGAACGTCAGTGCTTGCCTTTGACATATTCCACTTCGGGAGATAAGGTGCCCATAAGGACTACTTACTGTTGCTCGAGGCCCAACATCCCGGCCTCAGGTTGGCATCATTATCACCTTCGGTGTCTCTAAGCGGCGTGAATTTCTTACCATCAGGAAATCCGTCTGCTTGTTTGCCTTCCAATGTGATAAACAGTAGCATTAAGTTCGTATCAGAATTTTTAAGGATGAAAACTAGAATGTCATACTTTTTTAATTATACTTTTCTATCACTTTTTTTAATTTATAGTAGGTATGTGCTTAACCCATTGACTCGTTTTTTTGCAAGTGCAAAGTTCTGGAGTTTATAAATTACAGAGATGTCAACAGTTAGTATAAAGTGGCAAAATAAATTGATATTTGGAATGTAAGAAATAATTTAAGATTACTACAGGCTATCTAAAGCCAACTTCCCCTGCAGGTAGGCCATGTAACGTAGTTCGCCGGCTCGGCTAGTGTATAATATAGTTTAATATGTTGCTTATACTGTCTTACGAACAAAATATTCCAAAACACCCAATACTATTTTTTCAACTTCCATCAGCAGGGATACTGCAGATAGGCCAAGTAACGTATTTCGCCAAGTCGGCTAGTGTAGGTACAATATAGTTAAATACTCGTATATTGCTTATACTGTCCTACTAACAAAATATTCCAAAACACCCTCTAATATTTTTTTAACTTTCAACTGCAGGGGACTGCAGATAGGCCAAGTAACGTATTTCACCAGGTCGGCTAGTGTACAATATAGTTAAATATATTGCTTATACTGTCCTACGAACAAAATATTCCAAAACACCCTCAAATATTTTTTTTAACTTTCATCTTCAGGGGACTGCAGATAGGCCAAGTAACGTATTTTACCAGGTCGGCTAGTGTACAATATAGTTAAATATATTGCTTATACTGTCCTACGAACAAAATATTCCAAAACACCCTCTAATATTTTTTTAAGGTCGGCTAGTGTACAATATAGTTAAATATATTGCTTATACTGTCCTACGAACAAAATATTCCAAAACACCCTCTAATATTTTTTTAACTTTCATCTTCAGGGGACTGCAACAAAAAATTCTAATAAAAATAAAGTTGCCCAGGATTGAATATGTGACCGGTTGGCGATAGCACACCTAGCACATTTGTGGGACTTAGCGTCTTCGGCTAGTCGTGGGTGCCCTGGTTGTGCCTTTTAAGAAGTAGGTTTCTTCGGGGATATGTGCGTGAAGATACTTTTTATATGTCAGTAAAACTATTAATAATTGAAATTATTTGATATAATATATACTTTCGATATTCCAACAATTCACAGCCTGTGCAAACGTAACATATTATTAACAGAAGAGTAAGCGAGACAAGAATTTGGCAGTTTTCAAAATCTTAAAACTAAGATGGCTTCTAACATAATGAACTTACAATTACTTAGACGAGAGTTACTTAAGAGTGCGATAAACTTGGTATTGTGTAGTGGTGCGTGGGAATGACCTATCGACCGTGATAGTCTTACAAAACCGTCAATTACCTTGATTACGGTCTTGCATACCCAACTGGATGTACTTAGAGGTCAACTAGACCTAGAGCCCATAAGAGCCAGGCCTAAACCTAGGTCTAGGCAGAATGTGAAGGGTTAGCATACACTCATAACGTCGTTTGTAATTCAACTTATTTAAAGGTCTGGTTAAATCTTAACTAGTACTAGCAGTAGATAAAAACTATCCTATTAATTTATTAACACATCCTAGTTGCCTTCTATGTGTGTGCCAAATTTCATGAAAATCGGTCCAGCAGTTTTTGCGTGAAGGAGTAACAAACAAACGTACAAACTTTACATTTATAATGCTAATAAGAAATATTATACGGCTATAACTGCGGAAGTCTGTCCGTATATTAATATAAATACGGTAATAAATAATATTAATACGAAATATTAGTACGACTATAACTTTGAAAGTCTGCCTGTATATAGGGACAGCCCTGTAGCTCTTTAACGTCTAAACCGCTGAACTGATTTTGATTAAATTTGGAATGCGTAACTACAGATCCGAGTTCAAACATTATGTTATTTTTTAAAAATAACCCCTAAGGACTATAATAGAGAATGGCAGTTTGTATGAAAATTGTAATTATTGTAAACTAAACAATGTCGCGGGCAAACAGCTAGTTCTAAAATATATATATTTGGAGGATGAACATATCACATACCTAGATCGAAATCGAGATATCTCAAAAATAGTGATTTTCGAACTTACGCTAGGTACCTATATTCGGTTAAAATACATTGTAGTCTTGAAAATCTCGATTATTGATCTGTGTGGTTATGTCTGTATTTCTCCGTCTGTTTGTTCATTGATTTATTTCGGTATTTTCTGATTATGATCGTTAGCTACAACCTACATATTGTGTTTTGAGTATAATGATATAACATAGGCCATTATTAGTTGCAAAAGCTATTTTACAAATTGTCATATTTCGAAAAACAAGCTGTTCTACAAATTGTTCTATTTCATGAAAGGTTCTGTTTTGAAAATTGCTACGTATTGCACCAAAAAATTAGTCCGTTAAGGAAAACCATTTGCGAAATAGTGATTATTTGCAAATACGATATTCTGCGGTTAATTCGTAAGTAAAAACTAATACGCTTAGTAATTGTTAAGTAGACCACTTCCTGTTTAACAGGATTAAGCATTACACACATGCGTTTTCCTTCTCACTACGAGCTAGCTTTTTATTAGTGCACCACTAATCTTAGGGTTGCTACACAAATATTTCTCTTAGTTCAAACACGATATATGAAGAATATCCCCTTTCTCGGGAACAATAAAATTACAATATCATGCAAAATTGACCAATCAGATTGGCGTCTCACTACTTTCATCTTCAGTACCCAAAGACAACGTGTATTTCTTTACAAAGTTAAATGGAATGTTAAATAAAATCCCTAGCAATTTTTTCTAAGAAATGTCACCATTCTCTAATGTGACATCAACAACATTCAAATTAATTACATTTTTTCTATTATAACAAAAATGTTTTTTCTCGCAACATTTTTTTACAGATTATCCAAGCTGTCACGTTTATTCGTTTAAATTACGATCAATGAAGTAAAACGACCCATCCTTTTGTTTCGAGTTTATCAAAAATGTATTATCGCAATATTATCAAAAGCTTTCAAGACATTACTTTGAACAATTAAGTCCTAAACTTTGATAGAATCCAGTTCGAAAATGCGAAGAAATAGGTCTGCAACCTCTTAGCCTACGACTAGAGAGAGTAGAGACGTTGTATCTTTGTGTAAGTTCTATCGTCTAAACAATAGGAAGTGTCCTGAAGAACTTCTTAACATTGAGCCTCCTTCGACATTTAAATCGCCATCTTGATGCTTGGGTGTCTATGATTGTTTGCTTCGCACGAACGTTCTTTATACAAAAAATACAGCATAGCATCAGCATCTGAATTTTTGTGTTACAGATATACATGGGCAATGGTGAAATCTTACTATCAGGTAGCCTACTAGCCCGTATAAGAGTTTTTTTTAAAAAAAAGATGATTATCAAATTAGGCACAACCCTAGCCCAGCGAGGTGTCACAATTTTCTCACACTAAAATACTCTTGAAGTACGCAATTACAGTCCTAACTATGTAAGCAGCAGTGTTCGAATTGCACTAACATACTTTAAAATATCGTTATCCGTGGCCTATATCACTGTTATATGTGCAACTTCGCGCCAACAAAAACACCTATGGCATAACTCGTATTTGGTCTAAATTCTATAAATACTGTGCATATTCAATCATAAGTTTAATTATTGTTAGAGCCACTTTCAATATGCGAACAACATAAAGCCTATCGTGTGTAGCTATTTTTAAACGACTTCAAAAAAGGAGATTTTATGTTCGAATCCTATATTTTGTTTTCTGTATGTTAATCGATTTCTCCGTCATTTGAGATTCGATTTTAAAAAATCTATTTTTGATTGAAAGTGCGCACTTTCGATGGTGTATTATTGGCTATTGCCACTGTCTTATGTCTGTCAATGCAAAGAAAATACTGAGTTTCTTGTATAAAATTGAATCGAAGTCAGTTTTACTTACCAACTGCTCTTACTTTCAATATAAAAGCAACATAATGCCTTTCGTGTGTAACTATTTTGATGTAGTATCTTCTTCTATATATACTTATACTAGCTGCCTGTGCCGGCTTCGCTCGGATGATAATTTTTTGATCATAAATTGAGATGTAAGCTATCCTATCTTTTAAGTTAGATCAAACTGCACACGGTGTGTAAATTTCATTGAATTTGGTTAAGTAGTTTAGGAGTCCATCGCGAACAAACAACGTGACACCTAATTTATATATATTAATAAGATATAAAATAAAGTCGAGCTTATTACAACACTTATAATTCTAGATCTGCTGGACCAATTTTCATGGTTTTTGATTTGTTGCATTTGTCTTTGCCCCGAATAGCAGAATACACCTTAAAAACAATAAAAAGAAAAAAATATATGAAAGATGAATCGTCTATATTATATATAAAAGAAAGTCGTGATAGTTAAACCGATCAGGCTGAAAATTGATGGAGAGGTAGCTTAGAACCAGGAGAACGACATACATTTTATCCCTTACAACAGCGAGGAAACTAGGAAAAACGACATTTTAATTTTTCCGATACAAACTGAACGGGCGGAACGAAGTTTGCCGGAACAGCTAGTTTTATTATATTTATAAGCGCTAGGATAAGAATTCATCCACTCAGTATCAAATTTGGCGATTGCTATTTTAGACAAATTTTAATTAAATATCGTTTAAGTTTTCTTACTAGAATGTTTTAACCGAATAGTCTTTATATAGTGGAAACAGAAAAGAAGATATAAATTAGAAAAAAATATCGCTAAAGAGTCTACAAAGCAACGCACCGATAATATTAAAATTGTCTCTAAGTGACGGCTATCTTACCTTAAGGAGAAAAGTCTGCTTGTTCGAAACCTTGAATTAGCTATTTCGAATATTCAAAATAGTATCGACTACCGAATGCCAATTTTCATGATTGCCACAGACATGCCTATTTTCTTCAACATTCGTTACTTTTTTCACAAAAACACGCCGGATTAACCAGAAAAGATAAAAAAACAACAAAATCAATCAAGGTGCCCCGTATTAAGCTTCCGTACATTCGGCAAATGGTTTTCATTTATACATTAGCTTAAATAAATATTAAAAGAGCAATAACAACAGCCAATACAGCTGAACTAACTGGATTCGGAGATCGGTACCTCCTTGACATTACACGAACATCGAACTGAATCACCCTTCACTCGAACTTGAATACTCAAAATAATGCAATTCTCCAACATGCGCACGCGTCGCCTTCGCGGACCTCTTCTGAAATGTCAATACATAGACTGGTTCTGCGTTTCTGAATTTAATCTACAATAAAATATGCATTTGGGACAATAGACTTGTCAACGGATTAGACATAAGCTTACCGGAATGAGTATCACCGCTTTGCCTATAGTCATAGTCAGCGCTTGCCATCATCGGTAAGGTAGACGGCAGATTAAAACCTAAAATCTCTGATATAAGATAGTAACGCAACAGTAACTTTAAAATCATTGGTGTCTATAGACGAGCTCACCGGAATGAGTACCACCGCTTTGTCTTAAGTCATATTAGCGCTCGCCAATATCGGCTAGGTAGAATGCGGATTATAACCTGAAATCTTAGATATACGATAGTAAAGCACCAGTAGCATCTTTAGTGTCGATAGACTACAGAGCCACATACTTGTTCTAAGATAACAAGAATGTGGTTTAATAAAAGTGCATACCTAAAGAAAAATGTTTCATAAAATCAATCTTAAGATCAACAAAAGATTCATTCACCGATAATAATTCATTAGCGTGTTAATTAATAATTGGTCATTACTAGTTAACCAACGGCGATGCAGTTCAGTTGTAGACTTTAATATGCAAACTGAACCAACCGTAACTTACTTGATCAATACTTACTTTATGAATTTACTTACTAGTTATTATATTATTACTAAGACTGTCTGTCCGTTACGATTTTACGGCTAAGCTGCTAGACCGATTTAATGAAATTTGGTACACAAATATTTAAAAATCCGACTTTAAACATACTACTAGATTTTTATTTAATTACTTGCAACTTTTTAAATAAAGTTGCTACGAAATGACAGTTTCCATGAAAATAATTAACAAGTTAATCAAAGCTGTTATCTAAAGTTCCTACCCTGAAGAAGTCGCGGGTAAACAGCCTTGTATAATATATTTCAAGTTCATAGTAAATATATGTCAATTTTATTCGCACAGCGTCAACAACACAAAAAGTATAACTTATTAAGTAGATCTCAAAAACGACTATTTGACTTGATAAAATTTATATGGAAACACATCCGATTCATTTCGAAATAAATAAATA
>NJDC01002740.1:103537-132856 GCA_002245475.1 Calephelis virginiensis | reverse complement strand
TAGATTCAATTTGTGTAACTTGTCTATAAAGATATTTATTTATTTAATGAATTTGCATATGTAACAGTTATTTACAACATTTACCTATATTGCGCGTCACGTTGTTTGTCCTGGATGGACTCCTAAACCACTTAACCGATTTAATCCAATTCGCATATGGTATATAGTTTGATTCTGCGTAAAAGATAGTGTCAGTCAAAACCTTGATCGCTTATTAAGCTAAAAATAAACTCACATTACGTTGAGACCATTCTAAACATCCAAATCTTGAAATTCTTGTGAAAGCGATCATGACACTTTGTGGGCCGTGGCCATCACACAAAGACGCGAAATATCACATCACAGTGGCTGTCATGTTTTCTGGCAAACTATTGAGAACCACTGGACACTGGCACAAAGGATAATTTGGGGCAATGATTACAGTTCCGGAGACACATGGACTCGGTGTATGACTTCATCGTGGTAGGCGGCGGGTCGGCAGGGTCGGTGATAGCTGCACGCCTGTCTGAGGTGCCCGAGTGGAGAGTGTTGCTATTGGAAGCTGGTGAGTATTCAAGGTTCCCACAAAACGATTAAAGTAGATACAAAAAGAATGAGACAGTCGTACCTACGTCAGATATCAATTGCACTGTTTTTATTAGTTTCACCTAGTACGATGTTTGTGATAGAATTGGCAATTAAAATTTAATCTACTTCCCTGTTACTGATTGAGCTGAACTTTGACAAGCATACTGTGCGATTCCGAAGACATTTCTTACCCCACACAACACCTTTGTGGAATCAGTTACAGACGGCGGTATTTCCAAACGATTATGACTTAGGAACCTTCAAGAAAAGAACGTACTCATTTCTTAAAGGTCGGCAACGCTACTATGATACTCCTGGTGTTGCGAACGTCAGTGGGCGCCGGTGATTACTTTCCATCAGGTGACCCACTTACTCGTTTGCCTCCTCTTGTATAAAAAATAAAAAAAAATTATGTCAATGCAATATTATCAGCATGTAGCTGATCAATTAATGGAACTGAAAGGTGGTCATAACTCCTAAAATTCCCAAAATCATCCCATTGTGTTTGGGATTATTCTATACGACTTGAATACTTCTCAAGTCTGATACTGGAACCCTTACAAAATATGAAATTGACATATTTTTTAAAAAAAAAATCTAATTACCTTACCTTATGCAGTCGCCCTCTGCTTTATCTGCGTAAAACTAAATAACATACAAACGAAATCTCGAACTTATTGATACCTAAATTCTTTGATGCAGACCGACTGCTGTGCAAAATTTTAGATTCCCGTTGGTTTTTCTCAGATATTCTAATTTCTCCTAAATTTTCTTAACATGAATATTATTATAAAGTGTAAGAAAACGGCAAATACATTAGAAAAAGCATATCCAAATGAAATAATTACTTATTTCTTTGCGTACCCATGAGCGTAAAAAGAGTAATTCACGTTGTTCACACAGTTCTCACAAATTTTAACGAATGATACCTACTTAGGTAAATATTTTTTGAATTTTATATAAAAAGATTATATTTATATTAAATATTTTTACATTTATTTTGGAAGAGATGAGGTAAAATCATATGTGTAATACCTCGTAAGTCTACAGGTTAAGATTATTTGACATCACTTCACAGGTTTCGATGAACCCACCGGTACCCAAGTTCCGTCAATGTTCCTGAACTTCATCGGTTCTAGCATCGACTGGGGATATCACACGGAACCGGAGTCTGCAGCATGTTTAGGGGAAAAGAATCAGAAATGCTACTGGCCACGGGGAAAGGTAAATCGTTATTTTTATTTAGATAAGTACGCACCAGGTAAAAATTTATATTATGCGTTTAATGGAGAAGACACCGGCACCAGCCAAACGTAGACGCTTGTGGATATGTGGAGTGACAATTGACGAAGGACAACTGTCAGGGACCGACTGAAGACTCAGCCATATAGCTGAGACCTATTTGCAGCAGATAATGAATATTGATGCCTAACTGAGTCGACAGGCGTTTTGCTGTCCTAACTATGAATGTATGTTTTTTCATATTCATAATGACTAATACAACAAAAAAATTTGCATAATTGGTCCATCCGTTCATGCGTGTTGCGACGACTAAGGGAAATAAGGACCAATTACTATATATAGGATGATAAAGCTTATCGGTAGAATGTACAAGAAATCATAGCAAAATTTAATTATTAATTAATGCACGCCCGATTGTACGAGTACATTTGCGTTATGAGTGCAGTGATTCATCGTTATTTGCTTACCCAATAACCAATCAAATCTGGTGAAGTCAAGTTCACAGTCAAAACAATAAGTTTATTGGATTCGACTGTGAACTTGACTTGCAAATTTAAGCGACTTGATAGATTAATACTACAGAGAATACAGACGACTATTTTCTTCTTGCTTCTATACTTTCTTCTATCTCGCTATCCGAGAGAGAGGAGTTGAAAGAAAGCGATGGTGTAACAATACTAAAATTAAAACTTTTAATGAATCTCCGAAAATACCTATGAAACAACACTTGTGTGTAATGTTATAATTAAATGATAATGCCACAGACAGACTCACGCAAATTCTTTTTTCGTTGGCTGATAAACAAAAGAATCGCTCGAGTTTTATCCGAGGATGTTCTCATTAGTCTCTGAAAACAGCATGTTTGTATGAAAAGAGCATAATGTGGAGGAAGCTAGGCAAGTATGCCAGGGTCGTGACATTTGACAGTCTATGCTCTTCACCTCCCGACAAGAGATTTAGAGTGAACATATGTGTGTGTGCGTGTCTTAACGAGGACGTATTATGTATGTTTTTTAATTACATTGGAAGCCCAAAAGCAACGCATTTTCTGGTGGTAAGAACCATATAGCAGTCTGTCGATACCAAATACTGTAACGTCTCTTGAGTAAATAGATGACAATCTAAACCAGAACATGATGATTAGTATCTTTTCTTTCTAATATTATCTTTATGCAACAATTTTACATTGTATTTTCCAGCAACTGCAATACTGGCGCACTGACTCTATTTTACAGTTAATGTAACAAAAAATATACAAATTTAGTTTAAAGTAAGATTATATAAAATTAGGTTTCAGTTGTGTATAATATTTATTATCTATATATGTGTTCATGTGTTGTGTTGTGTGTGTGTGTGTGTGTGTGTGTGTGTGTGTGTGTGTGTGAGTGTGGATGCGTGCTTGTTTTTGTGTATATGTATGCACGTGTGCGAATGTGTTTGTTTGTAAGTATGTGTCGAAAGCTTAAAAAAGAATTATTAATTCCCAGTTGCCAAGAGGCTCTCTACATCATCATCCCAAGCTTTGTAATTAGAAGCTGAATTTTAACATAAACTGCCTAGAAGACATAGGATAAATATTAAGATTTTTTTGTAAAGTAATGAGTTTAAATAAAAGAAATGAATCTACTTGTCGCTAAAAAAAAGTATCTGTCAAAATACAGATTGAATCACAAGGCCGCTTGCCCTTAAAAAAAATTAGCCTAATATGGAACCGTTAAGTGTTTGTAAATAATTATATTAAAAAATGCTACATGCATAACGAATTATAATACCTGTAAATTTTTGGTTTGTTTTGACTACATGAGTTCGATTCCCCGGGTCCAGCTACTTAAGCTGCCCGATTGGAGATAGATTTGGCACTTATAACGTAAGGATGAATAGGTGTTAATTTGGGTTGGGTGCCCTAGGTAAATCTTTGGGGATACAGGCGTGATGATATTTGTTTTGAATACCGGTAAAAACAAATGAAATTATCTCCTGCTGGTAACAAAAACACGACACCAAGTATGTAAACGGTGTGTTGTTAAGTGCGTCCTTCGAGTCTATCCAAATTGCAAGAGATTGGTGGTAATTTTGTTGCGCACTCGTTAAACTAATTTTAAGGCATCGCTATCTTCTTGCAACGAAAGTGATTGAAAAAGACAAAACATTTTTAGTGCTGTCAGATTAGTCTATACAAGACATTTCTACTGACTTAATCTATTACTAATCTAACATGTCTAAAATGTTCCATCTCTTTCGTTTTTATTTCATTTAAAAAAGATAGCACGCATCTAAAATAAGTTTAGTGTGTAAACAGCAGAATCACCGCCATTATCTACAGAATGTGTACTACGTTAACAGGTTTTAGGTGGAACGTCAGTAATGAACGGAATGATGTACATCCGTGGCTCCCGCAAGGATTATGACGATTGGGCAGCCGCTGGGAATGAAGGGTGGTCCTACGAAGAAGTGCTTCCTTACTTCCTCAAGTCTGAAGACAACAAGCAAGTGGAGGAGATGGATAAAGGATACCACGCTACGGGAGGACCCCTGACCGTGTCCCAATTCCCTTACCACCCACCTCTTAGTTACGGCATAATCAAAGCAGGCGAAGAGTTAGGTTTGTAATATAGTAAAATCTGCGACCTAAATAATGGATTCGGAAATGATGAATGATATATCCTGATGGTAGGATTGTAAAAATAGGTAACCACATATACCTTGTATAAAGTCACAGAAATGTAATCATTTTAAAAGTCCCGTAAAGCCTTAGCGTGTAGATTCCCGTGGAGTTTCTTTCGCTGGATATTCTCAAAGTGTGGCCACGATTCCGAATGTGTTTTTATATCAATGTACTACTTGCATGTTATCTGAATTATAAAATGAAGGTATGTATGAATGTATGCTATACGTCTAAGTAAGAATAACCACTGCGAACATTTTATTTTACATTAAAAAATACAACTCGTACGAATCAAGTGTGCACTCCGCTGGAATGCGACCCATCTCCCGCTACCCCGCGCGGCGCCCCACATTCGCCATTTGTTACCATTATCAACCGATCTTTTAACAACCCAAAAAATGTATATATATGAATGAAAAAAGGAAAATGACGACGTCACAACGTGAGGTGAATGACGACGTCACAGTTAATTCGTACGAGTTGTACAACTATGTTCCTTTAGAATTTAAGTCTAGGTGGATAAAAACTGCCTCTGTGGTCTAGTGGTCGGGCGTTGGCTTTAACATGAGGTGCCAGAATTTTTCCTAGAGCTAGTCAAAAACGTATTTTTGACATTTTTTAATAAAAACTACTTTGTGTGTGGTAAAGGACGATAGCTTGCCAATAGCTAGCGCATTGTGGTTTAAGTACCTTCGTCTAATCGTCCTTGCCCTTGTTATACCTCTGCTAACCTTTTCGGGGATTCGGGCGTGAATATACTCACTTAGTTTGAAGTCAACATCCAGCTACATTTAAATTTGCGTAAAAAGATTAGATACAAAGTCGTGGATTCTTTTAAAGTGATGAAAGGGGAGTGAGCAAAAAAGGTTAGTATGGTTCATCTAATGACTACTAGTAATCATAAATGTACCAATCTATAGGTTACCAAGTGCGTGACCTGAACGGCGAGCGACACACAGGGTTCAGTATCGCGCAGACGACAAACCGCAACGGGTCACGACTAAGCGTAGCGCGCGCCTATTTGCGGCCCGCCCGCAACCGTCCAAACCTACATGTCATGCTAAATGCCACCGTAGCCAAGGTCCTCATCAACCAGACCACACGCCAGGCCTACGCTGTAGAGGTTGTCAACAGCTTTGGACGTACTGAAGTCATTTTTGCTAATAACGAAATTGTTATAAGGTAACATATTTTAAATAATTTATACCTGCTATAATCATTCTTAGTTGATAAGACTTCATTGTTAATAATAATATTTGCAAAGGTAAAACGTTTATTATACCTACTTTTTCAATTTTTATTATTTCATCCAATTTACTAAGTGTATGTGTGAACATCCTCGGTATTTATATATAAAGGAAGTTTATAGATAGAATGTATAACTAACTAAACTTACATTTAAAGGATTTGACAAAAGTACTAATAACCTTGTTGTATGGTCCAGAGTCCAGACTGTTATCTCATAATCATTTTTTAAACATTTTTAAACTTTTCTTAGAATGATTGATGAGCCTAGATAGCAAATACACCTTTAATTTAGAAATACTTAATCCAAATTGGATTTCGTAAAATTTACATCAAAAGGTATGGAAATATTTTATGCAACTGATTTTTTAATAATACCTACCTACTACAAAAAATACATTTTTGTTAGTTTTATAAACAGTAACCATTAAAAATGCACCTTAAAATATTATTATTAAAAATAACCATTTCAGCGCTGGCGCAGTGGCTTCCCCGCAAATTCTGCAACTCAGTGGTATCGGAGACCCAGAAGTGCTAACAAAAGCTGGAGTCCGTCCAATCCACAACCTCCCAGCAGTGGGCAAGAACTTGCACAACCATGTCACCCACTTCTTGAACTTCTATACAAACGACAATAACACGGCGCCCCTGAACTGGGCCACAGCGATGGAATATTTGCTCTTCAGAGACGGTCTCATGTCTGGAACTGGTAAGGTATCATTATGCTGGTTACTGTGAAATAAAGTTTCCCTGCAAATTAAAGATTCTATTCGCATTGATCTATTTGCACTTGGTAGGTACTTCAAAGCAATTGTTGTTAACAAGCGATGGATTGAAATTGCAAAAGTGGCAGACTTCCTGATATACATATAGTATAGCGAGTTACATATGTGGCATAAAAAACCAAAGAAACTTGAAATATACTTCTTCAATGATGAGTTGCCTGAGACTGATAATCTTGAGCCAGTAAATTTATCGATTGTCTTTGTCAATAGCCAACAAAATCTTAGCAAATTCTAACAAATTTTAACATCTAGCCGCAAGAAAAGCTCCTGGGAAAACATAGGTTACATGTGTACTCGATTTCGTTAAGTTTGGTTCTTTTATAATTGCCTATGTTTATGATGAGGGCATATGGTTTTACGACTATGTATTTTTAGGAATATCAGAAGTTACAGCATTTATAAACACAAAATACGCGGATCCAAAGGAAGATAACCCGGATATCCAGATGTTCTTCGGTGGGTTTCTGGCCGACTGCGCCAAGACCGGCATGGTGGGGGAAAAGCTTGGCGACGAGTCACGAAGCATACAAATATTCCCTGCTGTTCTTCATCCCAAAAGCAGGGGACGATTGGAAATCGCTAGCTCCGATCCATTTGAACATCCGAAAATTTATGCTAAGTATGACTACTTCAGTTGATCTACCACAAATTAAATTTCTCAATCTTAACTTGCTTTTTATACATGTTTTTTAGGAAAACTACTTGCTGGTATCGTTTAGGTGGTCAATGAAGATAGGATTATTACTCTCGTAATCCCATCAACTTATCCCCCGAGCTGGTACGGGTCCTCAATGTAAAATAGGCCTTCTGTTATTTGCCAACTGCAAAGGCGAAACGGGTGATTACCAACAAGACCACTGATGGTATAGAAACCCCCACATCAAGCTACTGTAGGGGAGCCACGAGCTTTTTGGCTATCTTTTGTCATAAAAAAACTAACTCCATTAGTTTTCTTCTTTCTCTGTTGAAGAGTGGCATCAGTCTCATCTTAGGTTTATCTTATTATGATAATTAATCCCTCAATAATTCGGCCTGAAAACTTAACCAACCACTAAATACTGCAGGTAACCTAACCTATTAACCTTGTCTATTAATTTCTATATAGAAAGGGTGTCCTTTTTCTTTCCGTATAATTTAATATTTAAATATGTTAATTTCCATATGAGCCTTTATCATGCAAATATTACCTTGTTCTTGTGCTCGCAGTCACCCGCCCCTCCTTTCAGCCGACTGTTCGCTGACTCGCAATCACTAGGAAGAATTCTTATATGCACTACTTACATAGATAATCCTATGTCCTTCTCTCTTTAGCTTTTTAAATGTGAATTTGAACGAAACCTCTAAGGACATAAGAAAGAAGGATACTTAGTTAAATTTCTTATCCTTACAGCTATTTAACACATCCGGATGATGTAAAAACTCTTATAGAAGGAATAAAATTCGCGATAAAGCTATCTGAAACGAAGGCGCTCAAGAAATATGGAATGAAGTTAGACAAGACCCCTGTGAAAGGGTGTGAGAAATACAAGTTCGGATGCGATGCATACTGGGAGTGTGCGATTCGGACCCACACAGGACCCGAAAATCATCAGGCCGGCTCCTGTAAGATGGGTCCTAGAGGAGACCCTAGCGCTGTTGTGGATAACCTATTGCAAGTAAGTGATTTCATCGGCGATTCAAGTAAGCACCTTTTTTTTTCATTTGAGTAATGAACATTTAAGTACCTAAATTTCCGGGTCTGAGTGTTTATTAAATTTATTCTGGTATCATTATAAGTACATCTATGTATTAGAATTGATGACTAATACCCTTCATACAAGCATATAATTTGCTTCCTTTGGGGTTACATTCAATTTGTGTAATTTGTCCAGGGATATGTATTTACTTACCTCAATTTTTACTTTTAGAAAATATATTTAAAAAGGGTTTGTTTAAAAAAACCCTGGACAAAACTATTTTTTATGATATTGGAAGGCAAACAAGCAGACGGATTTCTTGATGTTAAGAAATTCACGCCGCCTAGAGACACCAAAGATGGTAATGGTGCGTTGCCAACCTGAGGTCCGGATGTTAGGCCTCGAACAAAAGAGCAAAAGTAAGTTTACCGGCTACCTTACCCTCCGAACCAGAACACTTCATGACGTTATGGCGGCAGGAATAGGTAAAGCGGTGGTACCAATCCGGGCGAGTCGCAGCGAAACTCTGCCATCTAGTCTGATGTCACGGTGTTAGTGATGATATGCCTATGCTTGCCTTTTACGAGCTGCCTGGCAAGAAAGGCAGATGGTCTATTCTGCAAAGGAGCCCGGACCAACACGGGCCAACAATTGTACATATTTTTAAAAATTCCAAAAATATTTCCATACTCCACGGTATATTGTGTTTCATTCAATCATGCTTGTCTTGATTTTCGTGACAATTAAATATCAGGTAATATCTAATATCTTTTGAATGATATCTAATAGAAGAGACTAGCTCGCCTTTTACTTCATATTTAATGCCACCTCTGTTATTATGCTCATGGCCTAAGAAAATTTAATTTTATTTGATGTACACAAATTGAGTTTTTAAAATATCGATGCATTAGTCAGATTACAATTTAAGCTCTTCTTTAATTAAAGCAATAATTGTCGTAGAAGTATGACCAAATTGCCTATTAAAAATTAAAATTATAATAATACATTGTAATATAATATTTTGTTAGGTGCAAGGCATTGATCGTCTGCGTGTAGCTGACGCTAGTGTGATGCCCAAAGTGACGTCAGGAAACACTAACGCACCTGTCGTCATGATCGGTGAGCGGGCCGCAGACTTCATCAAAGAGCGCTGGCTAAACACCGAACCGAAGGTAATATGTTACTACAGCGACAACCTAAGGGAACATCAACATGCTTCAAGCATCAAGCTTATCTCTTAAGTCTTCCAAATCATTGTAAAACAGGTTAATTTTATTAGCTTCTGCAGCGTGAGCTATCGACATAGTATTGACGAGTTATTTAATTTACCGTAGTGCCGTTTGGTTTCACCTTCACGCATTGTGTCAGAAAAGTTCAGCCGCACCATCCTGTTACCTTTGTTGCGGTCCTACACTCAATTACATTTTATTATAACTTTGGTAACTCATTGCGAGCCCATTTAATATTAAAGCAGTGAACAAGTAAATGTCTACTTTAGAAAAAGACGTTAAAATGTGTTGCTGGTTTCGTATTGGTCTGTACCTCGCTCTACGAATATGACGGAGGCAAATAACGATAACGTCCTTATTATATAGCAGCACGATTAAAAATACGGACAAACTTTGTTATGTTGCTACTTTGGCGTGGTTAACGATTCGTCTCAGTACTCATTCGAAGCTGTAATAAATTCAATCATTGTAATAAATTGTTTCTAAGCAACTCGACTGATAGGCACGGACATAAATTTAATGAAGATTAAACAAATTATTTAATAAAAATAAATTGACTGACGCTAAACCCGGACAAAAGAAGTCAAATATTTAGATAATATAGTTAGTGTAACATACTTATAAAATATTTCAGAGTCTGTTTCCTGTGGGCAATGAAGGTGGACTTTCAAACGTATTGACTGCCAGCGAGAGTCGGTATCCCGGCTGGCAACCATGGGCATTCACAAGATATTAGAAAAAAAATAGCTGAAGTATCGAGCTCGCCGTACAGTATGGCCGCCGTCCCTATGCTTTTCAAGTGGCTGGACCTTCTAGTTACAACTACATACAACGACATACTAGAATATCATGTTTTGTTGTGTAGTTCTCAATAAAAAGATGTACAAACCTGTAATACTCATAGAAATATATCTACGGAATCTGTTTCGCACGATGCGTCACTGTGTTCTGACGCAAAATTAAATATTTTTATGCTAACCACACCGATTTCGCTCTCACGCACACTTTAAAGCGTACTATACAAATTTATTACGCTTGTACCACAAGTACCGCTCGCCTGGGTAAGTTGCAAACTGTAATAGAACTATAATAAAACTTGAAAATCATAAATTATTGCGAATAATTTTACAATATAAGAAAACCAGAACTGGGTATGTCCAGATTAAACTAGTTCTTATTTGAGAAATCGGACAAACATGTTATGCCCAAGCTCTTTGGTTTACCCAATTAAACAGTACAGTTTAGTCTTAAATTGTGTACGGCTGGTAACTTTGTAAATACAGTAGGTAAATAATTGTATTTTACTTATTTTTCTTAGTTAAAACATTACTAAGAACAATAGCTAATACACGTTTTTAAGTATTAAGTAAAAGGCGATGAAAAGGAGAATGTTAGGTTAGAGTAGATTAAATTTGATCTTCCCTAATTACTATGGGTAAAGTGCGACCAACTTATATTTTCAGTAGTCAAAATCTGAACTAAACTGCTATTTCGTGAAACGTAATTCCGCTGCTAATTTCTAAAGTTTGAGCATCTAAAATGGAATTTCCACAACTATATTTTGTATTAATATAGCTATTTTCTATTTAAAAGTTCCCAATCAAAACGTCACTAAACGTGACACTAGTGACGATGTTTACTGAAAAAGTATCTAACTTGGTTGCACTGTACTAGAAGTGGAGGTAAATCCTTATTTGACTTATAATTTTTGAGAAGCAAACTTAAGACTTATAATAACCAGGTTTATTTTTTCCTAAATGCTTATCGTGCCATTGTGATTAAGGTTGGGTAACTGATTTCAACCCCACCTCCCTCCAGAAGAGAATAAATAATGTACATCTGTTATTACATTAATAAATTATAACAGGCAAGGAATATCATTTCACTTGCAGTCACATCTAACATGGCGTAGGTACTCATCCCACCATTCAATATTTCGCCTAAACAATTTTTTTTGTGCATTTCAAGTTAATAAAAAAATAGGAGGTACCTGACAACAACTTAGTTCTAATTATTAATTTAATTACTTTTTAGTATTTATTTAGTAAAATAACCACTTTTTACTTATTAAAATCTTTAGTTATATATTTGTTTGTTTTAACTTATAGTGTACCTTCGGACACATGTACTCTACAGAAACAACCTTACTTGTTTTATACTTTTTAATTCACGACGACAAAATAGTACATATGTTCGAAGGTACACTACTTGCCCCTACCCTCTTGTTTCTGAACACTAGATAGTCCTGGTCTTATGACAATACCCACCAGAACCTGTTGTCCTCTGACCAGTCTGTGGCCACCAGTCATCACAGCATTAATGGTGACATATGTATTTAATGACTTATTTTTTCTAGTACACAATTTCATGTAGACTTGGTTGCAAAAAAAATAATATGATTTAATTTTTTTTTCAAAGAGAGCAAAGTAAGACAGTTTAAAGAAAATCCTGTCATTATAAAGCGGTATATTTTCTGAACACTATTCATCCCCATTCGCTGTTTTCGACCTGTCAAACTATTAAATGTTCCGAAAATTATGTATCTTCTTCAAAAAAATAGTATCTTCACGCCCATATCCCCGAAGAGGTAGGCAGAGGCACAACCAGGGTACCCACGACTAGCCGAAGACACTAAGTCCCACAATGAGATAGGTGGCAAGCCTATCGCCAACCGGGCACATATCCAATCCCGAGCAACGTTTTTTTTATTAGAAAATTGGAAAACCCAATTTTCTTTTTGTTGGCCGACCCGGGATTCGAACCCGGGACCCCACGCAGTCAAGTCCGACAACTGAACCGCTAGACCACAGAGGCGATAATTATGGAGTTAATTATAATAAATAATACCTATTCAGAACAACTAACACTAAATAAATACAACGTACAATTGGGCATATAAAAATAAAAGACTAAATTACACTAAATTCCATTTAATACATTGAGCTGCAAATTAACATAAACTAAGTTTTATTATTCTTTCACATTACTAATGCATTACTCAAAATAACATTTATATTTTAAATTTTCTTAAAAATATACACTCATTAATGATAAATTTATAGGAGAGATTGTTTTCTTATTCCATGAAGTTTTAAATATCCCGCAATTAAATTATATAGTTATTAATTTATTATATAGCCAATCGATTGTTCCACTTTACACAGCACCATTTGAAAATTTTTCTAAAATAGTACAAGTGATTGTTTCTAGTTTTAATAATCGTTAAATTCAACAAAATTTAACAAAACGTCAATGTAAGATATGTCTTGTTAAAATCATTAATATCAGTTATCATGGCTAAAAGTGAGAAATAAGTGGAAGACAAAACTACACACAGACAATGAAAAATACTCGTAATCACGTGTCTATAATTATAAAATGTTAGTCACCGTAAGATTAATGATACACAATAAATGCATTAATGATTTTAATGAAATCCAATGACAAATACGAACAATAAACATAAAATCTACCCTGTTTTGTCAACGAGAAAATGCAAATTACATAATCCATAACACTAAGCACTCTGTACAAAAGGCTACACATCATGTTACCCACTTCTAAAGAAAATTAGTCCCTCTCATTCTAGCAACGTAAAGAATAAAGGCTACCAGAGCCTTTACCATTAGTTTGTATCGGTTACGTTCGGTAAGTTACATGTCGAAATCTATGACACTTTTAGTCTAAACATGTATTTCTCTTAGTTATCAATAGAAGCACTGTTAAAAGTTTTCATACAAATAATTACAGAGGCGGAAGCGAGTAGGGCTCAGTACTCATCTTTGTGTGTAGCTTTCTGTACATAAGCAATGTAGATATCTGATCCCTTCACAATTATTAACCGACTCCTTCTTTCTTTCTTCTTTCTGAAGGAGGTCTCCATTCGAATGAATGTTTTTTTGTGTTTGTTTTTTTGGAATGACTAATGTGTTGTCAACCTCGCGGTTTTTACAACTTCACCGGGCATTTTAACGTTTGTTACGCGATTATCTGGTCAATAACGTACAAGCTTCATTATTATTTTTCACAAAAGATTATAATTTGAGGCGGTCTCATATATCGACGGTGACGTCTTCGAGTGTAATGAAAATGGCTGCATTACTAAGTAGCAAAACCACTTGTTGGATCTCGATAAATATAAAGAACTACTTTGGAGTAATTACCTGTTTTTTATTATAATGAGAATTATCATTATTAAAATTTGAGTTGGTATTTTGCTCTTAAAATATTATTATCAGATCTCTGTCAGATATCTGCTTTGCTTATTGGTACTTTCTGTAAATAAAATAATGACGTCAAAATTATTTATGACGTGTAAAAGTTATACAAGTTGTGGTTTGATGGTTCTGCCAATAATCGGATAGATGACACATTTAATTTATTAAAAATAACATACCTAGTGCATCAAATATAGTTCATCCAGAAAAATGTGAGAATATACTTTTAAATATATACTTATTATTATACCTCTTTTATAATCGTTCCAAGTTAAGTGGGTAAACCCATTTTAAATTATTATAAAATAATGTGACCAATGAGTAATGTAAGCAATTTTAAGCAACTTTTGTCACAATACCATTCCAATGCAACTTATAATATAGCTAACGAACGAAATTCTTGAGTGATGCATACAAAGTTCTCAAACGTGACGCCACACTCGAGTTCTTAGGTAAGTACAAAAAAGCAATTTAAAAGTTGCAATATTTCAGGTAGTTTTAAAATAGCTGAATGATTCCTTTACCGATAATTATATTGTTATGGACCATATTTTGAATATACACAAAAATAAAAAAAATAGTCAAATACCCTATTCAAATAGAACAACAAAAACACTTTATTGGATTCAAGTAGAGTGGTGATAGTACTCAAGTAGAGTGGAATAATATAACATTGATAAGTTTAGTTCAGTAGTTTAGTATAGTTTTTTTAGTCGCCTCTGTGGTCTAGCGGTTCAGGTGTTGGACTTGACTGCACGAGATCCCGGGTTCGAATGCCGGGTCGAGCAACAAAAAGAAAATTGGGTTTTCCAATTTTCTAATTAAAAAAACCGTTGCTCGGGATTGGATATGTGCCCGGTTGGCTTAGTATGTTCGGCTAGTCGTGGGTGACCTGGTTGTGCTTCTGCCTACCCCTTCGGGGATATGGGTGTGAATATACTCTTGTTAAGTTTATATAGAAGAATACTTCTGTTAAATTTAGTGGTGAACTAAAATACCTTACATAGATAAAGGCCGTCAAAAACGTCATTATCAAAAAGTACATTTACAATGTCTACCGAATTAGAATGAGTCTGTCTTTATTTAAGAATAAGTACAAGCATGTGTAAATGGGGCAAGATGATTTTTTAATATTTTATTTCAGACATCAAGTACGTTAATCTTTGGACTAAAACATATTATTTAACTTTTCGTTTACCGATGTTTAAACTTATGTCCTAATGAAGGTCGATTACAGTAATAATTTTCTAATTAGGCTCTTTGTTTAAGTCAACAACATTAATACGCAGACAAACATATACGAAAATACATTTAGTAACATCCAGATTTGATTGAATGTACGTAAATAAACATTCACATTTAATACTTATCTAATCATACATTTAATGGAATCATGTACCATTGCACGCTTAATTGTAATATTTTTTTTAGTTTCAATAGTGAATGAGACATTGTTTTAATCAAAGAAATAAAAGAGGCAAGAAGAGGTATTTCAGGAAGTGTGGTGAAATTTGAAATTTAAAAAATGTTTTTTTAAAGAGGGACACAATGAGTTGCGGTATGTGCTTTAACCTAAATAAATGACTGGACAATATGGGGTTCATAAACCTAAACCAACAGATTGCTCTTCTTAAAACGTAACATTTTACGAAGTGAACTGAGTGAAAGTTCATATTTCCACTAAGCAGCCATTTATTGTGGCCAAATATGTGGTAGTGGGTAGACTAGATGTACACACGGGTTTAGAGGTCGAGGTGCAGCGCGGGGCGCGCGGGGGGCGGCGGCAGCATGAGCGTGGCGCGAGGCGCGCGCGCCTCGTCCCGCGCCGCCAGCGCCCGCATGTCCGCGCGGAGCTTCTCCAGCACCGCGCGGTTGGGCCGATTGTGCCGCGCCTGCACAACCGTACACATTTACACGGTTGTACATCATAACCCAACTCCTCCCAATGGCACTACTTATAATGACCAGTGCTACAGGTTTGAGCAACATTCATTAAAATTCCAATCGTATGAGAAAATATATAACTTGCTGTCCGTTCCAAAAAGGGAAGAATGGTCATTGACCTTTTTGTGTAAAATAAGCCTGATGAGAAATAAAGTTCTTGATTCGCTTAAAAAAACATTAACACTTTTAAGGTTTGACTTGTAGCAATTATGCAAATCATGCATAAGCGAAAAAAAAATCTAATTAATCACAAAACTTCCAATAGATATTGGACTAAAAAACATGAACTTAGACAGAGAGGTCGTTTCTAGACACAACATGTCCGCTAAGAATAACTGTGTTAATATCAGATAATTATTCAGAACTGCGTCACAACTTATATCGTCATAAAAACAGATTAGACACGTCTGGATGATCCGTCACTCACTCCGCCATTTCATTTCAATGATTTACATTTTATTTCAAAAAAATATTCATTCTGTCCCATGCTAGTTTGGGTCTCCTGTGTAAAATAGACCACCTGCCTTCCTTCCAACCAGCTCGTAAAACGCGAGCAAAGGTACGCTGCAGCTCGTCCGGGAAGAAATCTACAGCCTCACCTATTCCCGTTACCATAACGACAGTGATACGTTACGGTCAGGGGGATAGAGTAGCCGGTAGACTTGCACAATTAGCCTAATATCTCGGCCGCAAGACAGCGGCCTAACACATCAATGGTGTCTATAGGACACGGTTATCTCTTACCATGAGGAGAACCACTTGCTTGTTTACTACCTAATCACATATAAAAATGTTAATGTCAGAGGTCAAAATACAGAAACAATGTAATATATTGTATACTATAAAAGTCAAAATTACAAAGAATTCATATAATTAATATGGTTACCTGCTCCTGCAGCAAAGTAATCTGTTGCTCCTCCTGCTTGCGCTGCTTGCTGCTCTTAACTGAGCGCGAGCCGTAAAGCCGCAGCAACGAGCCCCACGACTGGACTTGGGGATGCAACGCCTGCAACCATTTAACCTTCAAAACCACTGAAATGGGTATATTCGATCCATACGATCTATAAGACATACGATCCCCTCTATTTTCGTATCGATACAAGCCCTGTTCCCATAATCAACGAAACGTAATCCGTTAGTATAACCATTCAAAGTTTGCTTAACAGTAACAAAGCGTTGCTAATAGTTACACATTATGTTTAGAGTTAACAATCGAACGATTATAGTTAGATATTTTACTATTCGTAAAAACTACTTTTCATTCATAAGCAAAACGACTCGTTTCTTGAAAGTAGAAACTGGGAAGCAATGGCTTTTGATCAGCTAGTAGATCTATGCACGTACAATGAGGATCGAAAAATAGAATATTTGACCGCCTCGTTGGTCGAGTGGCTAGTACACGCCTAACTACTCCGACCAACCGCGAGGCTGGGGTTCGATTCCCGACGTGGGCAGGTATTTGTGTGTTGGACAATTAAATGCCTACAATTCCGGGTCTGGGTGTTAATTAAATTTATTCTGGTATGTATTTAAGTATTTATATGTACATTAGTATCGTTGACTAACACCCAAAACTCAAGCATATAATTTGCTTACTTTGGGGTTAGATTCGATTTGTGTAACTTGTCTCCCTGGACAAGTATTTATTTATTTATTGAGTCTGTCTCACCTGCAAGATGGCCTGAGCGGCGCGCTGCTTAGCAGTCTTCTTGTTCTTGCATACCACGATAGCACTGTGCTTTCCTACTTTCATCGTTAGCTCAATCTGTTCTTGTTCTAATTTCTTTATCTAAAATGACATACAAAACTTGTAAATTTAAACCATAACATTTTGACCTATAGCATTACGAATTTATGTGATACCAACACATACATGTCAAATTTCGGAGAAAAATGCTTTGAATGAACCCAATAACATGGCTAAGCAATCTTCACCAACTTTAACATTTGTTATTTTCGTGTCAGGAGAATACGTTCACAAAATATTAACGCAGCAGTGACATCTTTAAAAAGTTGTCTCTTATCGCTGCCTGTTCGTTCTTTTTACAAAAATACATAATATAGATACATACCTCTGTGTGTATGTGTGGATCGCATGCGCCGAAGTTGCGAAGCAGGCAGGTGCGTAGAATCGCGTGGGGAGAGGGCTCGCATGCTGACGCGCAGAACTCTGGGATGCGCGGGTCTTCGATAGCGACGTAGTCGAAAAACTACAACATAATCCTTAGGTCATGTGTGGGATATCAAGATACTAATTGAAGCATGCAAAACGACCCAAACCACAAATGAAATACAACCTATGAGGTTTATAGGGAATTTGACTGATGTTTTTTTTTATTTTAATAACATGACTAACATGCCTAAAATGCCTAGTGCAAAAAAACGCAGTTCACCAAGGAAGGTGTGCGAAATTATTTTAAATAAATCAGGTTTCACCTGTTCTCTGATCATTCAATGTTGGGTGGGTAAAAAAATATTAACTTATTAAAAAATATATTATATGACCAATGAATAATCCATGTAATTAAAAAGAACTGTTTTTATGAAACCACTCCCGTAAACGCAAGTTTTATTATGATTATAAAATTAATTTCATGTGTGATATCTATACTAATATTATATAGAGGAAAGATTTGATTTTTTGTTTGTTTGTTTGAAATGAATAGGATCCGAAACTACTAGACCGATTTAATAAATTCTTTCGCCTTTCGAATGCTACATTATCCCTAAGTGACACGGGCATGGTTTCATCGAAATCGGTGCAGTAGAAGCCAAGTTACACAGGCAAAGCTGCGTAAAACTGCTAGTTAATTTATATGGGCAAATATTTTGACGTTAATACGGGGCGTTTTTTGGATGATTCCAAAAATGACATTATGTAAGTTGCGATATCTGGTACCACAAACAGCAAAGTTATTATTTCATCAATGTTTCTATTATTAAGGGGTAATTCGATCTATAACAAAAACAAAAAGTAGTCAAATACCCTATTGAAAAAAAATTATGAAATAATCGTACTTGTGGGTTTATCCCTTTTTGCTTTCTTTTCACTACTTAAGTATACACTAATTTTTGAGCTAGTTGTGGGTTAGAGCGTTTACGTAAAATGCGGTCTTATTATTATATCTACACATAAAAATCTACATTGAACATATAAGAAATAATTAGTTAATTTACTTTGTATGCTCAATTTGCGAACAACAAAGCTAAGAACGTACGTCGATATGTTCGGCGCTTTCTATTGGATATTATGTAACGACAAAAGGGAATCGGGAAAGCGTAATTGGTTATCTCCGGGTAGCACACATATCAATAACAGGCTATTCTCGTACGAAATATTGACAACGTACGTATCTTAGCTCTACAAATAGTCATGCTTATTTGTTGGATAATCAACACTCATAATGTAGGAAAATTACACCTATGTATCCAAAACACACAGCCAATCACAGATTTTCACATGCAGACAAGAAATAAACATATAACTCCAATTACACACAACTAGCTTTACATTATCAGATCTATTAAATAAAAAAACATAGTATATAGCGAATTGACCACCTCGTTGGTAAGTGGAGTTAGCCGAGTACGCTAAGCACACGCCTAACTCCACCGACTAACCGCGAAGCGCGAGTTCGATTCCCGACGGGAGCAGGCATTTATGTGATGAACATTTATCTGCATTTCTGGGTCTGGATGTTTATTACATTTATTCCGGTATCTAATTGAGTATTATTTGTATCGTAGCACCTATACACAATCGGGGTTAGATTTAATTTATGTAACTTGTCCATGGATATTTATTTATTTAATTGAAGCCTAAAAAGTCAAAAAGTCTGGTGAAGTTGTAAAAACCACGATGTTAGCAACACATTAGTATTTAAAAAAAAATATAAAATTACTACAATTGTAAAATAGACTAGAAGGTCATATTTAATGAGATATTTAAAGATTTAGGTCACAGGCCAAAGAATAAATTTTGTTCAAAGTAAAAAAAAAACTTATGGAAAAGCTAATGAACCGAAACTACATTTTTCTCAATAGGCTAGGAAAGTCCAATGATTTTAAATTATTATATGGGGTTTATTCACGAGGGTAACCTGATGACGTTATTTGAATAATTCAATATCTGAATTATTTTTAAACTATAATATTTTTTAATATTTACATATGAAGCGGATGAATTGCTTTTGTAGCACCTCAATATCGTCAATATCAGTAGCAAATAAGGGTTCTATAACTTGAATCGTTTTCTCATTTTCTACGCAAATACGTTCAATACTATATTTATGTGTTTTCATATCGTACGTATCAGAAACCTAAAAAGTATCTTCACGTCCATATCCCCGGAGGGGTAGGCAGATGCACAACCAGTGAACCCACGACTAGCCGAAGACACTAAGTCCTACAATGTGATAGGTGGCAAGCCAACCGGGCAAATATCCAGGGGATTGGAAGCAACATTTTTTTTATTGGAAAAACTTTCTTTTTGTTTTTGTTGAAAAACCAATTTTCTTTTTGTTGCCCAACCCAGGATTCGAACCCGGGACCTTACGCAGTCAAATGTTTTACAAAACTACCCATAGAAGATGTCAATGTATATCCATAGAAAATATTTAATCAATCGTGCGTATTAAATAAAAAAATAAAATAAAAACGTGTAGTTGTGGAAGACGCACAGATCACGATCAACAAATGGATTACCCACATTTTTAAATGTAAAAACACTTGTACTGTGTTACGTTTCACTTATGATGTATAATTAAATAAACAGCCGACCGGTTTCGCCACATTGGCAAGTTTAAACAAGCGCCGACGATGGCAAATATCAAATATAGTGTTAGGAATATATTATCACAATTAATATAATGATGCTTCAAAGTAAATGTAAGCAGTTGAATTTATTGGGATGCTAAAATGATGTATCCACTTATCACCTTACATCGTCATACGAAATAATAAATAAAATTATATTTTTATCATCGGTAACGCAAAAACATCAGTGGAAATCATGTATCATCGTTTTCATCGGTTTATACGCAATAACGGACCAAGGAAAGAACCCTGGGGTACTCCGCTGGGTTTATTTATCTAACGCTCGGCTTGTCATCAATTTTAGACGTAGAAATTGAGCCACCGCAACAAACTATATTTATTTTCTGGTCCATGACAAACATCCAGTTAAAAAAAATACTACTCGATAGATATATGGATTTCAAATACCTGAAATATGCGTTACATTATAACCGTGCATGAAATGATCGGAACTGCGTACACTCACGGTAAAGTCGGTGTCTTCTGTGGCGGGTGTGTCGAGGTGCTCACGCATCTCCGGTATGAGGATCTGTATGGAGGCACGCGCGGCAGCAGCCTTCGCCTGTCGCTTGCTGGAGCCTCGCCCAACGCCGTACTGCATTTCGCCGATGAACACTGTCGCCTCGTATGGAGAGGACGCATTTTCTGTAGATCGATTACTTGACTATATATTCCCTATGTTGATTTTAAATCGACAATTAGAAACATGCATTGGGTTAACGTGTATAAGCATATTTTATTGAATCAGGTGTTACTTCGCGGAAATACATTGTAACAGATGTAGGACAAGTCTTTATTTTGCTAATTCCGCGGAAGTAGTGTAACTGTTATGGCGAGTAGTCTTCCAAATGTCACAGAATCTGACAAACCTAACTAACGTTCCCACCACAAACAAACGCGACCAGTTAAGGAATAGAGTCCGAACTCGGAAATTAAAACAACTTGTCAAGTCCATCACCAGCCTTGTGGAAGAACTCACTACAGAGAACACCAAATCGCACTCGACATACGTTTCGCCTCGACAGCGAGGCATCCTCAGGAAATCAACACACACGGGTCACGCATAATTAAACACAGTTGTGAACCGAAGTTCGATATAAGATTCTGTCTTATTTTTTTTTCACGGCGAGCCAAATATCCTTTATTTTTTTTAATAATAATTTTCAGTATATCTAGTAAAATGTTCTTCAACTAGGTAAGATTGAAGTTTGTACTAACGCGCAACATATAAGTAACTTTTCATCCAACTGCGCAAAAGGAGGTAATTTATTTCGTAAATGTTGGTCTTCTTAACATTTCTTCAACTACGAAATGTCTACGTAACACATTTCCTAACCATCTGAGATTTAACTTAAATTTCCGCGAGAAAATTAAAAAACCCCAAAGCGCACAAGCACGCACGCATCAAATCACACACACTCGCATATAGATATACACATACACTAGTACAATAGTGTTCCCCGTTTTGGTCCGGGTCCTCCGAGTAGAATAGACCATCTGACTCTTTGCCAGGCAGCTCGTAAATGGAGAGCACAAGTTAAATATAGGTCATCAGTCATCAATAATAACAAAACTAGTGTTAGAGTGCTGTGCAGCAACTTGCCCGGGTAGGGATCCTTACTGTCCTGTCGCCATAATGACATGATGATAATGTTCCGACCCGAAAGTTAGGGTTGCCGGTAACCTTGCACAGTTGGCGTAACATCCCGGCCACAGGGCAGTGACACACCTACATCTATGGTTTCCATAGTCTACGGTCATCTTTGTACGAGTTAATGTGTACTTTTGTATTGATGCATATATTTACAAGGCTTATTTTAAATATTACTTTTAAATAAAATTTTATACTAAAAAAGGAGTGTGATTTATCTGAAGATTCGATGATAATCCTGACGTTGAGGCGGCAGAAAACAAAGCGACTGTACCAATTCGAGCAAACTCATATTTCAGGTCTGTGTTACTGCCTATTTGAGTCTGTGTGTGGATGAGCACTTACATATGTGTATTTGGATCACTTATGTATTACTGTCACTTACCAAGCTGCTGGAACTTGTATTGTGGTTGCTCCTGCAACGCGCGACGCACATACTCGTGGAACACCGACAAGTAGCTACGGCCGTTCATATTCATCACCCAATCGCGCCGACGCCCGCCTGTTAATCATAATAGTCCATTATAAAGTTTTTATTTATGGTCAAAAGAGCAGAAAATAGGGTTCAAAATTAATTAGCAAGATAATTATTTTCTTCGGTCATGTTCAAGATCATTATGATAAGTTATGCGCAAGATTATTTATAAGTTATTTAACTTCGGAAGTATGTAAATAATAAACTATGTGTGTGTTACAATAATTATTTGAATGCTTGTTGAGACTATTTAGAATGGCCTGTATTTCTTTCTCACACATTCGGCAATTCATACATATTAATGATGACGACTGATTAAAAATAACTGACATCTTTGAATGCGGCTGATAGCTTAAACTTCAATATGGTCATAACCTTTACCTTTGTTTTAATTCTAATAAATTTTCTAATAATATTTTCTTGTTTCATTTCTTTGAACATACTTTCATGTCAAATTACCCTGCATTTTCACTCACGTTATTACTTTTATTACTTCTTACTATTTCTTTTTTATTTTTTTAAATTTTAAGTTTGTTCAAAGTAACAATTAATGCCTGGACATAATTAGGTATACCATCTTAGAAAATAATCTGTTCAAAATGATTTCCCCGTGCCGGTTCCATCGCCGCAGCCACCTGCCTCTCCGTCGAGCAGCTCGAAAAAGGCGAACTTAACTAACGTAAAAAATAAATAACGTAGCAGTACTAATCTGATCACTGGTGAGTGGTGATAAAGTGCTTTGTAACATCTTGTCCGGGAAAATTATAGTTTTCACTTCCTATCAAAAAATATATGCTTAAGCGCTCCATCGAAGCTAATTTTTTCAAAATATCATACTACTTCTTAGAAGGTACCTACTAATTGTTTTAGCTTACAAAACATTGATATTGCAAGTACAAATACCGTTTTCTTGTCCATTGTTTTTAGCTGGGATTGTGATAAGTTTGGTGCCCTCTGGCAAAGTAGGACACTGCAGAGCCTTCCTAGCTTTTGTGTATTTTCTACGGTCTGCCCAGCGCCTGTAAAATAATTTGAGTACACAGAATAAATTACAATTTCTTAAAAATCTATACGCAGTCTATACATAACTTTAAGGTAATAATATGATACTTAGTAATAATATGACAAATTTTTAAATATTTTGATATTGCTTAAAGGTTAAGTATCTTCATTTAAAGGCTTAAAGGTTAGGACTCCAAAATACGTGCAACGCCGGAAAATAGCCCCCCAAAATGTCTATGTCAAAAATCTAGTATGATTATAAATTATATAAGCGTGAGCGTTAACGTCATTTAATTCGAATAGCGATTTTTATTTTATATTTTAAGTTATTATTTAAAAAATAACAGGTTTAGCTACTACAGTTTTGTTCATTCCACGTATATGAAACATCTATTTCTTCGTGATTGTACAAATATTGACAAAGACTTGGAAAGATTTTGTTATCTTGAAAAGTTGTAATATTTTGATAGTTTCATATCTTTATGAATAAAGCAACTTTTTTACGATAGTAGACATCACCTAGTAAAAATTCCACATGAAGGTCAATCATGTAAGTATGAAAGTATTTGTTTCTAAATACAGTTACAATAACCATAATCCAAAAGCATCACTATTAATTTTACAATGTAAATTATACAGAAAAAATTGCTAAAAACTTACTCAAAATGCATTATGCTAACAGTCTTGAATTTGAACAGAGCTTTGCAATATTCCGTAACTTGTTCTGGAGTTAGGTGTTGAGTCTTCCAACTTGTTGAAGGTGATTCTACTCTTGGAGGAGCCATAACTATACCTCCCGGTAATACAACTGGCTGTGCATTTAATGGCAAGTCACTAAAATCTTCTGTCTTTATATTTTCTTTATCATTATCTCTATTAGAAGCATCTTCAATTGTCACATCTTGAGTAAAGTCTTCATCTTTATCTGCTTCATTGAAACGACTATAGGGACATCTTGTAATTACTTTATTTTCCTCACTATTATCTGTATTATCAATATTATTTTCCCCGTCAACACTATCACCATTGACATCAATTTTATTAAGCTTGTTCTGCTGCTGTATATCTATGTCATTAAATTGCACTGTGTGACTAGTTTGTTCAGTAAGATCAGTAGCATTATACTCACTTGATCTCTCTAAATTATTTTCTTTTATACTCTTGTTATCATCAAAGTGTAGGTTATTTGTATTGATTTGAGTACTTGTACTAGCAGTTACACTATAATCTAAATTAGTTTCAACATTTTTTTCCGCACTTTTCTTAACTCCTTTACCTGCACACGATTTGCCTTTCTCATTCTTCTTCCATGTGCCATTATTTATTTGCTCCTCTCCTTTAGTGCCATTTTGCTCTACTTCAGTACTTGTGCTTGGAGTAACGCCAACTTCTAAATTATTTTTAACACTGTTTTCCGTAGTTTTCTTAACTCCTTTGCCTGCACAAGATTTGCCTTTCTCAGTTTGCTTCCATGTACCATTTTTTATTTGCTCTTCTATTTTACGATCAATTTCTTTTTGTTTCGCTTCTTCCTCCAAAGCACGTCTATATAATAAACACGGAATGGCGCTTATAGGTATATCATGCCTCTGAAAAATATTTTGTGGTTAATTTTTGGATTTGAATACTATCCGTAGTATGCATTCTGGTAGAAATTATCTATGTTAAACTTTATCAAAAACTGTTAGCATATATCGAAGCAATATCAAAGTTGAGTCTGATGACATAAGGTCTAAACAGAACAGCGTTGCGGTGCGCCGCTTAAATCGTCGGTTTGCGTTGCGGCGTCATATAGTAGGGAAGCCCAAGAGGGGATTTTTGGAGTAACTCAGGCGCGTCAGATTAAGATATGGGAGATACCCTGTACCATTGTTAAACACCTCCATTATATATCAAATCTCTATATAGAGACGCGCATGTAGGGTTGTCTATTTTTTTTTTGTTGCTTGAAAATATACTCGAGCGTGTCAGATTAAAGTATGGCGGGCTTATTACATGCCAATAAGTCCATGTTTGAATTTCCTGATGATTTAAACAAGACGTACGGGAGTAGGAGGTTCAGAAACTTTCAAAAACCAAGTCATATGTGTTAATTGTCGATTACAGCAATCTGTCTGACTGACATATTTCTGTCATCGGAGACTCATTAAGCATGTAAATTGTTAATATCTGATGAGTTCGGCTATGATCAAGTGACTGGGATTGCTATTTTAGCTTCTAGACACTTAAGGCACCGCTAAAAAGAAAAACCTTACATGACCTTTTTTACTCTCCACTATTTAATCGACAAAGTGCAATGGGTCCCAATGACGCTGGAGTTACTACACATTTAGCATCGCGGGCTCCCCTACTAATAGGGCCAGGCCACAACACTGCGATGCGACGTCGCATCGCAAAAACGACGTCGCACAGTAATGCGATGCGATGTCGCAACGCAAAAATTTCATCGAATACGACATCGTACGATAAGACGGTAACCAACGGTTCATTTTCTAGTGAGACATGGACCGCACTGCGCGTGCACTGTAAGATATTTAATATATCAAAAAAAAAAGAAACAGAAAGGAAAATACTGGGTGCACCAAGTACTGACAATTATGAATACAGGTGAAAAATTGTATTGAGCCGAGATGGCGCACAAACGTTTGAAAAAATGTTTGTTGACGATTCTTTGCAAATTTTACACAAAACACCAAATGAAAGTGGAACAGGATCAGAAACGAATTTTGTAATTATTTTAATACTGACATTGGAGGTCTTAGTTGACTTTTAAGTTTTTACCGAGTTTTGCTTTTTCAACCCTATTTAACTCCTCAAAATTTTAAATATAATTTTACACACTTCCCCTTTATACATCTGTTTTTAAAATTTTGTCTTTAAATTGTGATATATAAAGTATGGATACTGACTAAACGGCAGCGCGTTGTCGTATCGCAGATTTGTACGTTGCGGCAGCACATCGGAAATTTCCGTGATGCGTTGTCCGGCGTCGTAGATTTTTGCGATGCGACGCCACAACCCAGTGTTGTGGCGTTTCTCTGCCATGGATCATCGTGAAATACGTGTTGCTTATTTGTTATTAAAATATATTACTCTGTTTTAAATAAATAAATACAACGCTACACCGCTACCGCCGATTCTAGCGGCGGCGGCGGCGGAGGCTAGATGGTCAATTCTACACACCGGAACTTACACAAGAAGACATATTTATTATATTACACAGAGAGACATATAATAACTTCATATCATTTTTTTATATATGTTATAATACTTTAAATCACTATTTTATTTAGGAATCACTATGAACTGTGTTCTTGTATTTGCACAATAGTTTTATAATTTGAAATCACGTAAATTTTAAATATAATATAATGTAGTTGTGTTCATTTTATTAACCAAATCCGATATTTAAATTTCCAATGGAGGAGAACTCTATATTACTTACTCTAGAATTGCCTTTCCCCAAAAAATATGGCTTGGATAAAGTACAAACTCGGCTTGTCTTATGAATATAAATAGGCATGCCACTATAATGACGCACCATCATCCAATCCAAAGGTAAAATTTCAAATGGATTCACTCCTTTTTCTAGAACAAAAATTAAATAATATTGAAATTCATGCTTTCACTATTATTACAAATGATTATATATCAATATGTACTTGAAATGGAAGCAAACCAGCCAATCACGCCAGTCAGTGTTTAGTAGTTTCCAATGCCCACAGACATCCGCAAAACCATATATCTTACAGGGTTACACAATCCAAAGGTAATGCAAGAAAATGGGTTACACAATCCAAAGGTAAAGTTAGAAAATGGGTTACACAATCCAAAGGTAGACAACAGCCTACCTTTGTATTGTGTAACCCATTTTCTTGAAGATCAAATTGATGAATTAGAAGCTTATCACCCGGCAATTTGTTTCACAAAAGTGTAGATGCGAGGCAAGAAATGTCTACAAAATCAAATGGTACTAGAGTTGATGGTATGTTAAGTATAATAATCTATATGTACACAATTTAATTTAAATAGGCATAGACTATTAATAGTGAATTGTCAATACATTATGAAAATAATCATTCAGGCCCCACCAGGACTAAAGCTATTTGATTTTAATATAACCCAAATTTGAACATACATTTTATCATTTACATCTCGCAAAATCATTGACAAAACGTTTCATCCATTTATAACTTACCTTCTAGAACAATTTTTGTGTGTCTAACATAAGGTTTTTCCTTAGGCGCAGCTGGTACTTTAAAGTCACTGGGCAAGTTTTCATCAAGCATTTTTTCTATCTCTTCATCAGGCAAATCCTGTGATTGACCTACAAAATACATAACAAAATAGTTTGAGCAACTAAATATAACATTGGCCAACAATTCCAATAAACCATCAATATCAAAGTAAGTACTCCTAACCTAAACAAAATAAATGCTTCGCTGTACGGTAACAGTATGCACACTATACACGCACTTGCACGCACACACACTCACATATACATCATCGCACACACGTGTACACACACACACACGCTCTCTCGCTCATACTCACTCACACTCACACACTACCCCTCAATTTCCGTCGAGTCTTAAAAACCATATAAGTATTATGTAATCACTAGTACTAGATACATGTACTTAATGCTAGTGACCCGACTCAACTTCACCAGCGTATTATTTAGAACTTTAAAATTTAAAGAACTAATTGCCCTAACACAGACTGTGTTTTCGTCGATTGAAAAAAGAAAATAAAACTACCGTCAGAGTCGTCATCTTCACTGTCTTCTTCAGTGGCTTTGACTTCATCAAGGACCTTAAATTCTCTTAATTTTTCTAACTCTTCTTGTGTTACAAAATTATTATATTTATCATCACTATTGATATTTTCTTCCCCCTCTGCTTTCAATTTCTTCGATGGAGGTGAATCTTCGTCACTCATTTTAAATCCTAAAATAATTACTTATTTAAAACACGAATTTTAATATCTTTCATTTTTTCTCGTATTTTGATACTGTACATACTTTATTTTAGTGAAATATCCTTTTTTATTACTTTTCTAATTGTAGTAATACCAAAACACCATCCTAAAAGATATTAAATATCCATGCTGAAATCCAACTATAGTTTTGGCCAATAACTTATTTGTGATATATTTTTTCATAACACTTGTTTAAGAAGCAGGTTTAAAACCAAGATGTTAGTTTTAGGAGGATAAAGTCATTATTAAGAATAAAAAGTAGTAGACTAATCACTCAGACTATATCTTTTACATATCCGCCAATTATTTTTATTTCCCAATTAACATTTTAAAAGTTAATTATTATAAAATATGATCCTTATTTATTTACAGCTTATGTATATACTTCAAAATTGTAATTCTCATAATATAATCTTTTAGTTATATATTCATTTTAAAAGATAATTTCTCAAAAAAACAGTTAAGTAGCTTTTTAGATATAAACATTTTCTAATCATACACACATCATAAATAAGAACACAATTTTTTACCAACTTTATGGCGTCAGGAAAAAATGTTAAAAATATATTTATTTTGATTAGTATTAGTCTGTCCACTGTTAATTTACTGTGAAAAATATATTTTTAAAAAGTGCAGCAATGTATGCATACAGCACTTTTAGAGGTTTTTACTCATTGCTTTGGACAATACATTTCACCAACATCTATTTGACAATATACATAGCTACGAGGGGCCTTCAATAATTACTTAGCCTCATCGCCCCATGGCGTTGTTGTTACAAAAGAGTTTTACTACCGTGCAGTAAATACTTTTTGAAGTCTATCAA